>JAVXUM010000004.1:170432-191665 GCA_035590655.1 Pouteria glomerata
ATTTATGGCTGCCTTATGTATCATGACAGCTTCAAGATTTGAGATTTCTTTTAGATG
Source organism: Pouteria glomerata (assembly GCA_035590655.1). NCBI lineage: Eukaryota > Viridiplantae > Streptophyta > Magnoliopsida > Ericales > Sapotaceae > Pouteria > Pouteria glomerata. The sequence continues at coordinate 170,490 of JAVXUM010000004.1, forward strand.
CAATGTCATTATTCTCTTTCATGTATGTTTTTGTCATATATAATTTAGTTCACTTCTTGTGGTTAGTTTGGAAGTGAATTCTATATGTTGGGCATGAATTCTTAGGTCTGGGTGCAGCATGGAAGGTTGCTGATATAGTCAGAGGCTCAACTGTTGTCATTTTTGGTCTTGGAACCGTTGGCCTTGCTGTAAGAATGTAAACCTTACTTAATAACATCATTTATCATAAATATGTTCCCAAGATTTCTAGCCGTTCGCTGTCTTACCAGTATTTCTTGTACGAATAGGTTGCACAAGGTGCCAAATTAAGGGGAGCATCTCGAATAATTGGTGTGGATACTAATCCTGAAAAGAGTGAAAAGGGTATCAGGGATATCTTTTATATTATTAATTTGCATTGCTTAATAACATCAGAAAATCTTGTAGTATTCGTGATCTCCTGTTGGTGCAGCAAAGGTCTTTGGAATAACAGATTTCATCAACCCAAATGACTATGATGAACCAATTCAACAGGTATTTTATTTTATTCCACAAAACAGGCAGAATCAGATAAAAAAGGAAGGATAAAGCAGACAGTAAAATGTTACATGAGTAACAGAATAGGATCCATCAAGATAGCTAATGCAGAAATCCGTTCTATTAAGAATCCTTTAATAGAATGCATTAATTTGAGTTCTAATGCATTGTTGTCTTACCTTTGCTGTTTTAGGAATTGCCAAGAACAAGTTTTATATTAAATTCTTTCTTCCTGAATCCATGTCATTTGACAGTCTAAACGCATGCAACCCCACGGTTGAGATGCTGATATACTCAAAATATGAACGCTATAATCGTTATTACAAGATTTTTTTTTTTTTCGAGGTTGTCAAACGTATTACTGAAGGAGGGGCTGACTACTCATTTGAGTGTGTAGGAGACACAGGAATGATAACCGTTGCTTTACAGTCATGCTGTGATGTAATTCCTGCAACATTCATATTTCTTTTAAAAATGGGATTTTGTACGTCAAGCATAATTTATTTATTTATTTTGTTTCCTATTTCATTAGGGCTGGGGATTGACTGTTACCCTTGGTGTACCAAAAGTGAAACCAGAGATAGCGGCTCACTATGCATTATTTCTTACTGGAAGAACATTGAAGGGATCACTATTTGGAGGGTGGAAACCTAAATCTGATATTCCTTTATTAGTGGACATGTACTTAAGAGAGGTAAGAGCAACTGAATTAACTACCTGATCATTTGTGCTTGTTTAGTTTATTCTTTTCTGTTGACATGTTTAATGTTTCCCTCATTGAAAAAAAAAAAAATCACCTTTGTAGCTAGGCAAGTACTATTGTACTCTTGAATGGCTAGATGAACCAATGAGATGCAAGTGAATGTGCATGCAGCTTTCTAGTTTTGAGTAGGTGATGTAACAATGTAATATTTCTTCTATAATATGGGTGTGTTTGGTAATTGATTTTGATGGTGAAATTAATTCTCTCTGTCTTCTGTGAATCTTACAATTGTTTCTTCTCGTATATATGCAATGCATGCCTGATGATGTCCTATGCTATGCGACGAGTTGAAACATAGGGTACCTGTTTCATTTGGCAACTTTTGTTTTGTTTTTGTTTTGATGCACAGGAAATAGAAATCGATGGGTTCATCACACATAATCTGCCTTTTGAAGAAATTAACAAAGCATTTGATCTCATGAGAGAAGGAAAGTGCCTGCGCTGTGTCATCCACATGCCAAATTAAGCAGCCGCAGCAGCAGTGGTGGTGGTGTGCTCTCAGACGGACGGATTAAAGAGTGGGTAATTTCTAGCTCTTTCCGATTGAAACAGAGGCAACTATATATGTACCTTAAATCATAATAATAAAATTAAACCTGCCCCCAAAAAAAGAAGGAAAAATATTGAGACATTAATGTTTCTTGGCAATCTATGCTTTTGTGCAATCAGCTGCTCTGCTATAATGCATTACTATGGTCAATCATCATGCACCTTTATATATATATAAAGTGTTAAGTTACCAGAAATTTTAACCAAAAGAATTGTATGTGGCGAGTCGGCAGCAGTATTCTTGTAATAAAAGATCACTTGGTGGGTTCTTGATTTTGAAATGATTGACTTGTAATAAATTCTCATCATTCTAGTAGACTATTCATTACTACAAGGGAACATTATTTGCAGGCTTCCATCAATAACAAATAACAATAGCTACCCAACTAAGGAAAGGACTGCACTGGTATTAGTGAAATTACCGTTGTAATAAATAACCATTTATATTTTTGACTAGCGTAGTCTTTTTCTGCATGGGAGATGTTATAAGACCAACACCAAATCATGCATCCCCGTCAAGGATTGAGACTTTTTCACCCCTTGAAACTTCATAGCTAGCCATCTTATGAGTTCGAAAATTCACCTTCTTAATCACAAAAAAAAAAATTCCTTTAAAACTATGTTTAAAACATGAGAATTTGTTTGCCTTAGTTTTTTCATGCTCAAAGCCTGTGGTCATTCAAGGATGCGCATAGAGAGAGAGAGAGAGAGAGAGAGAGAAAGAGAGAGAGTACAAAATAAAACCCACTCTAAATGCTATATTTGGTTTTCAATGGGAATAAAGTATTTAAATTTGATTCGTTAGTTGAAAGGATAAATTATTATTTTCGTTTTTAGAAACACATTAAATTAATGACAATTTTAAGAATTTACGCTTTCTTTTAAAAAAAAAAAAAAAAAGAATTTGCGCTTCACAAAAACTAATACCTACAGCTAAATTTTCAAATATCATATCGGATTCTGTAAAATTTCGTAAATATAAAAATTTCTTAGTTCAAGTTGATTGATCAAAGATTAATTAAATATATATCTTAAAAAAAAAAAAAAAAAAAAAAAAAAAGACCCTGCCTAAGAAAACTTCCATTCTGATTCCTAATTCTAATGTCCCGCCAAATATAACATAAAACACGCCTGACCAGAGCTGTCCTAATAGCTTATTACAAGCTCGCTTACATCACAGGCAACCACCAGCACTGAACATGTAACATTAACCTCTTCAGAAGCCGAACCCCAACCTCCCTCTTCCTACAAAATTCCGAGTTACTATAATATAGATATATATAAATATATATATGAACATTTTACAAGTCTCATTCATTCTTACAAAAAATTAACTAGGTCATAGCACTGCTGATTGGTTCTTTGCCCTTTCCAAAATTGCAAAACCAACAATTTGATGACTGCACAACACACATCCCGATAATTAAGCTTGTAACAAAGCTTTGCTTTTGAATATCAACAGCAATGCTGCTCTCCGTCAAAACAGGAAAATTCACTTTGTAATGATTACTAACAAGTCACTAGTCACCCGTTAAAGCACGCGGCCTATGTTCTATAGTAAACAAAGACATTCCAGATTGTGAAACAGCTCTTACAAAACCCATATTCGCCGTTAAAGTTGGAACTCCCCAGTGATCTCCCGTGCCAAAAACTACTTTGTTCTTCAAGGCCAGCTTTCTGGTGGTCGGGAGGCTCATCAGGCGTTCTGATGGACTGTCCCGAACAATCCTGCACCAATTAACAAGCATAAAGATATCCAAGTATGATTCACATTTGAATGTCCACATAATTATACTTCTTTTCAACGAATCATGACTTTACTACAACTATAAAACAAGCATGCAGCCTAAAATGACAATGTGCAACTTGCTGAACAATTCAAGGAAACACTAACTGATCAACTTCCAAAATGAGTGGCTATATTCTATCATTTCCAAATCGCAATCTAAATCATTTTGACATACATATTCACTGAAGAATAACCAAGGTCCAAGAAGAGCAGAACATTCCTCCTGCTGTGGGAAAGCTTAGGAAACACAAGGTGATTAACTTCCACAATGAGCAAAGTACTGTATTATTTTGTGTCCACATTGGAATGTCAAACAAAGAACAGCATTTCATTTTTTATTTTTTTCTCTACCATTTTACGACCCCTGGAACCTTGCATTATCTTTTGGCTATAACTTGTAGGTTAGTTATGGAGTCCAAGAACTTCAGAAATAACATGCATGGTCATTCTCTATTCTAAGCATAAATATTAAGAAGTTATTCTGTCTAACATTTGATAGTCACAAATATTAAATCATTCCAATGAAAAAAAAACGCAAATTAAACCTGGCTAATGTAATAAAAGGCTATGGTCCAACTCACATGAAGTGTTTTAGTAAGCAATCAGCCCTTGACTTCTCATTTGGCCCGCCACACATTGACACTAACTCCTTAAACTCCAAACAAACGCTTTCACAGATAATGCCTCCCTTTTCAGACAACACATTATCCAGTTCTACATGGATTGGATTATGAATTTCAGACATCACCTGCCAAGTTATGAAGATCAATTTCCATCGTATGGACATGACCACATGGGCAGTATAATAAATACACAAGCAATGAAGAAATGTCACAAATAAATTATTTAGACTTCCATGCAATACCCAACCACCACCCCCCCCCCCCAAAAAAAAAAATCACAACAAAATAAAATAAAGAGAGAATATTAACTGTGTCACACTTTGAAATCAATACACAATAAAAGAATAATCTCCAAGTATTACAACAATCGTATCTCTAATGCAAATTAATATATATACATATATATTTAATATATGAAATTTCTTAAGGGATTGAAACTCTAAAACAATAAGTTTCATTAGTAAATTACCAGTCCAATTCATATTTACACTAACAATAACCTTACTTTATATAAATTAGGATCTCTTTGGGGGGACAATATATACAAACGTATGAAAATGTCACCAATTTTCACTTTTTTTATGCTTTCCTTTCAATTGCGGGGTGAGATCGCTAGTTCTACCCTTTTTACCAGTTATAAGAATTTGAATATCCCATTATAGTAGTTACAAAAGCTGCATAAATAACAAGAGATAAATATCTATGGTTGCACTCTTCTATGCAGAGTTTTACCAGTTAAAAGAATTTGAATATCCCATTATAGTAGTTATTAGAGCGACATAAATACCAAGAGATAAAGATCTCTGGTTGCACTCTCCTATGCAAAGTATTTAAACAACCTCAATCATAGTGGCTTATGCTTTTCTGTTGAATGCTGCTGAACCCAGGATGGGAAGCAACAGGGTTAGAAAAACAGGACGGTGATCAGTAAGGCAGAAGTTTATAATATATGATATATTGAGCAGAGTGAGAAAAATGTTTGTTAGCAATTGCAATTCATTGATGACTCTATTTTTTTTCCCTTTTCTTTTTCTATAAAAATACTCTTCACCTAATGCTAATGTCTTTTTGGACCATAAACTATTTGCCAATGTTAAAAAAGGAGAAGGAAGCAAAGGCCCGCACAAAACTATCCTAGGTTACATGGCTATATTCAAGGAGACTGTTGCATAAACAAGTAAGCAATTTTGGAAAGCATAAAAAATATATTAATAAGTAGTAACTTTCTGGAAAGGATAATTTAATAAGTAGTAAATTGTTGGAAAGGTTAACTTTATGCATTCAATAAATGCAGGAGAATGCTTGTGACTATGCTTCCCAAAAACATTCAGAAGGTACAGTGCACACCCATAATGGTCCTGAAAGGTATACCTGGGCAATCACAAACTCAAAGTTGCTCTTGAACCGCTGCCTTAATTCACTCTCAGGTTTAGCCAGAAGTTTATCTGCACTACCATTACTGATTCCCGTTATAAGAGCAATCAAAGCAGTAGTATCAAAATTTATCAGATCAGCTTCACCCGGCAAGACCTTTCGCTGAGCAAATTCTGGTTGTTTTACATTTAAAGGGTGTAAATTCATTCTTGAAATGAGACGACAGAAAGCACCACCCAAGTTTAAATCAGTGCACTCTTTTGACGGGTCCTCTCTGATGCTTACAGCAGGTGGAGGCCAATCCTTGAGCCCACATTCTATCTTCGGAATGGCATCCCTTGAATGATCAACCTTTATTTCAAGTACACAAGCTGGTCGATAGGATCTCCCAAGTACATATATCCACTCACCCTCTAATTCTTGGAAAAAATTATAATCAAAATCTAAGTGAGGAAACTCCATGCCAAACTGGGAGGCGCCAAATTCATGTTTAAGCTTCCCACAAATATCATCATCAAGCCCATTGGAGAAGAAAAGGATGATGGAAGAAGGTTTGGTCGATGGGGAGGACAGGGTAGCCGCATCGAGAATTTGTTGAATCCGGGTTCTTAAGCACTTGTTGTGTTTGCCACACCAGGAAACATATTTGGGGTTTCTAGCAGAGACAAGGAACCAGACTGGGTTTCCATTGAGAGTACAGACTATATCAACATGGACCATTTTTGAGTTAGCTTTGTGGCACCCATTCTTGGGAAAAGGTGAGAAAGCAATGGGCTTACAAACACGCGATACCCCGTTCACAAATGGCTGCTCCAGAATATGTAACACTGCCTCAACATGCCCAATGTTGAAACTCCTGCCATTTCATCATAATTACAAATTCATTCATTCATTCATTCATCAAACACACGCACGCGCGCGCGCGCACACACACACAGACAATCCATCAAACAAATTTCGATGCAAATAAAGGAAAAAAAAAACGCTTCACAAACCTGAGAGAAACCGAATTAGAATTGGAACAATGACGAGACAGGAATAGGAGCTCGGATTGGGCGAGTCTGACAAGGGTTTGGTAGCAGTAACGGGATGGCTTAGGTGGTAGGCTAAGTATTCGATCGATTACTGCTCTGCATCTCTGCTTTGCCCTCTCAATTTCAGCTCCGCCGCCCAAGCTCAGACCAGCTCCCACTTCTTCGCCCTTGTCTCCTTCCCTCTCCATCTCTCTCATCTCTACTACCTCTCTCTTTTTGCGAAATGTATACCCAAATGGGTAACCCCTCGACAAAATTACGATACATTTGTATTTTTTTCTTTTTTTCAAGACAGCGGCTTTAAAGGCTTTTTATTTTTATTTTTTTTATTTTTAAAACAAGGCTTTTGTCCAATATTTAATTTGAAGGCGTTTATCTAACCAATAGCTTTCACAAACGTTTTTTTCTTCATAATTTTTTATTTATTTTTTTTGTTGTTTTTATGTTAAATGATTAAATAATTAAAGAATTACTATTCACTTCAATATATTTAAGAATGCGATGTAAATGAAAGCGCCAAAGTGAAAATGCTAATTGCGATGGCGATTTTTTTTTTACTGTCATTCATTTGGCATTTTTATCCAAACAAAATCTGAAGATAAAAACCCTGACCAAGTATTTAGACAAAAAAACAGGTGTGAGCAAATCATAAAAGTTTATGAGCCACAGAGAGAGAGAGAGAGAGAGAGAGAGAGAGAGAGTAATTGGTAGGCAAGATTAAAATCCCTTGTTGTCAGAGCAAAATGGAGCAAGTCTGGCAAAGAATCACGTTGTCACCTGAGCATGCCGAGCCCAGTCTCACATTTTATTTATTTATTTATTTATGGATGTATAAGGATGAAAATGTCAAATGAGATGATAATTTCTGGTTTGATGAAAATGCAAAATAAAATGACAATTTCGTTGTATCTGATATCACCATCTCATTTGACATTTTCTATTTAATGAAATTAAAAATGACCACCTCAATTGTTTTTTTTAAGTTTAATTTAATGTTTTCATTAAAAGCACGTCTCCAACTAATTTGAAATAAATAGCAACCCCTGAATTATTTAACTATTTAACAACAAAATAAAAAAAAAAAAAAATCTTTTTTTTTTTTTTACCAGCGGTGTTCCTTTTCCTCATCGGCAATAATAATAATAATAATAAATTCACAATCCAACATCTGAATCTTCAAATTAAAAGAGTCGCAGCTCTTATGTCAAAAAAAAAAATACCGAACAATCTCTCTAGGCAATGAATTAATCAGTTTGAAATTGAAATGTTCAACAAAACTTAACCAAACTCCAGACTAAGCGGAGAAATCCGCATTCACTCTGTTTAAAGAAAATCAAACATTCATATTGTATAGTACGTACATTTATGTATGTGAATTGACAACCATAAGATTTGTTGGGTAAAGTTTGACCGGGAAGAAGAAGTACATTTCAAGGTGGCCGAAAATGGTTAGGAACAAACTAATCTCGACAGGACCTTTTGGAACTTTCTTAGCTGTTTCTCTGTTCGTTGATGAATAAAGAACAAAGTTATTTGAAACAAAACAATTACGGAGGAAAAGAGTTATTTGAAATGCCGATTTATGCGACAGATGTTATTTAAATAAATTTTGAACAGCAACATTGTTTCAAGGAATGTCTTTCCATTTAATGAAGACGTTTATCATTGATTTTATTTTGAAAAATAAGCTTAAATGTAGCCCAATTCTGTATATATATATTATCAAAGAGTTGCCAATTTGGGTCAACAACTCCTCTTTTTTTCTGACTAGTAGTCACTGAGTTTTACTCACCGTGAACGTTTCATTAACAAAGGATTAGTTGCATTGACCCTTTCTTTCTAGACATAATTTGCTTGAAAGCGGTAATACAATCAACGCCTTGATTACAAAGAGTTCATCCTTTGTAATATGAGAGAGAGGGACAGAGAGAGAGAGAGCGAGAGTTCATTTTCAAGGAACAAAACAGGAAAACTGGCAAAGAAAATCATCACACTTACTTGCAAGTCATTTTACACAACAGAAGATGTACAAAAGCATTTCTATCAACCAAATGGACAATTGGAACTTCCAGTCAATGAACAAAAACACATGCACATTATTTGAGGATTCGAAGATAAAATATCCCTCTTCCTGGAGTAGCAACTTTACACACAGCAGGGGACTTGTACAACAACTCTTTTACAGGTGACTCAAGAATCTCCCAGGAAAGAAGGATAAAAGACAATTTTTTTTTTTTTTTTTTTTTTATACTTAGGGATGAAAGATATTTGTAAAAGAAGAACAGCAAAGCAAACCTTTGGTAAAACATTAATTGAAGAATAGTTTTCCTTGGAGCTAGTCGCCATTTCGTGTTGCAGTTTGGCCTGTACGGGCACGACACGAGAGAATACCACAAATGGCTTACTTATGTTCTATCACCTTTGAGCTTGTTGGAGCCCAGCCCCCTGTTTATGGTTTCTTCATTCCAAGATAAGTGCACTGGAGGAAGTTGATACTCATCAGGTTTCAAGGCCAAAGCAAAATCGGGTAATGTTGGCGCTGTCTCCATGATTCTATGTTTGAAAAAAAAAAAAAAGGTGTAAATACTTTCTAGCAACGTAGCAATTCTCACTTAAAAATGAATTTCAACAATATATGCATTAGGAAATACACCGATAACCGTAAGACCGACGGTCCTCTTATTTAATAGAGTGACCAGCCCGAGAGGTTGCCACTGTATTTTGCAAAATTTAGCACCCAAATCTTCACTGAAGAGTAACCAGTTGAAGTACAGCGGAAAGAACTATATTAAATTTTGATAATAAGATATTTCCACGAGTGGCTGGGAACCCCATCTATCTTTATTGGAACCAATATATGAGGAAAAGTAAGAACTTCAGTAAGCAAAGTAGAGGGAATTTGCAGTCAGATATCAAGCTTACCACACCAAATCAATACTTACTTCTCATGGGAGTATAGATCCCGGTTTATTCGCACCTTGCTTGAGGTATCTTTTGGAATCTTCTCGGAAAGATACTTCATGGTTCCCCAAAGAGGAGGATTTCTGCAAAAGAAATGGCAATTAAGAGATCTGTATAATGGAATATCATATGTTGTTCTACAGCTTATGTCAGTTATCACAGATTCACAAAGAAAATAAAACAACCAACATTGGAGCCAACAAGGTCTAACACCCCCAAAAAACATAATCATCAATCATTTCAGACCGGGTACATCCAGCTGAATGCAAGAACATACGCAGATATAAGTTTCAAAATTCAAAAGAAAAATGGGGGGAGTTTAAAAAAAAAATAGAAGGCAACAGGTTTTCTGAACTTCTAACGGCCCAATTGGATGCCGCTAAACACCCCCTCCATAAATAACGTGCCCATATTATTCCTTGTTGTGACATTTTTTGCTTGGTTTGAGAAATAAAAAGCTTCCCCGGAAAATTTTTGACTGAAAATTTTTGCGGAAGAAGATGTATTATTTTTGGAAAGAGTTTGAGATCTCTAAAAATAATACACCTTACCAAGGACGAAATTGGTCCGTTTTACCCCCTTTACCAAAGATGAAATTGGTCTGTTTGGGATGGCACAAGAGTAAAAGTCATTTGACAATTTTTTACATCATACATATATTCTTATACATTCTTTTTAAAAAATTATCCAAACCAAGTACTATTTATTATCTCTTCTTAATACTCCATCTAAATCAACTATTTTTTTATCCACCCTTCATAAACATCACATCAATGTGGGCCCACCATCCATAAATAACACCCCTTATTATTTTTTATACCCTTCATAAATCAACTCCCTAAAATTTTAGTGGCATCCAATCGGGCCCTAAAATTGGAAGAATTCAACCAAGAGCTTTGCAAATTCTCATGACTTTCTTAATTGTTATACAAGAAGGATTGCAATATTAAAGGAAATCCTAAGAAGCATAGATATGGATACAGATGCGATACATGTCGGAGGACACAACGAGGTTACAGCTAAAAAATATAAATTTTGTATATTTTTATTAGCAATATATATGAATATAACAACCACAACAAAACTAATTCTATAATTTAATACATGATTCAGTATACAAAACCTAACAAAATATAAAATATAAGATTTTATATTTTACAAGTTTTAGTTATTCAAATCTAGATTTTTTATAATCGTATATTTGAAGGAAAATAATAAAATAATAGGACATGTTATGTAGTGTGTCCAATACGTATTTTAGAGTGTCTGGTATAAGTCGGATATGGATATGGCACCCATTTGAAGTATTTGCTCTTCATAGAGGAAAACCAAATAATACATTACAATAATATAGATTACTAAATGTTGCACCAAGTGGCAGAATAAATTCATAGATATTCAATACTTTGGGCACCCAGTCAGCTTGAAAGAAAGGGGATCTTGAGAATATATTCTAGTTAATTCAGAAGGCAGGAGCAAGACCATTACTCTAGTTCCATGCCAAACAGCCCCATACTACAGGGCGTTTTTTCTGCTCTACCTTGATTCTGACCCCTCTTTCTAAAAATTCTGACCTTCCAAATGCTATTCACATAGTTGTCAGTTTATGTTCCGGCATCAAATTTCCGAAAGGTGTTTTTTGTTTGCAGGAGATTGGCATAAAAACTTAATCTTGCAGAAATAACAAAGGTGTTGGGACTAAAATGCAGGATCTCCATACTCCAGTACCATGTAAACAAATAACTTTTTTTTCAAAAGTTTAAACTAATAGAAAGGGTGCAATTATGTATTTTAGATTACTTAATTTCTCTCACAAGCAAATCAGATATCCTCACATGCTCTCAGTCCAAGATATTTCTGTATCTCAGAAATGCAAAATGCATTTGAGGAACCAAGGAGTAAGGGTGATAGAAACGATGGATACTAAGTTTTCAATAGTTTTCAGCCAGATCGATAATACACAGAATGAATTCCAGGCAGTAGAGAGGAAAATTTCAGCAGGTTACCTTGATAGAGGAGGAACCATGTTGAATGCTTCAGATGCCTTTTTACTTTCTTTGAGATACTCATCAGCCGCTTGCAAAGCAGCTACAGCCATCCCATGTGATTTTTCTGTGTTTCCCTCATCAAGAATCAAACCATGATAATAATATGCTGCAGCCTGAAGACAAAAATAGAAAAACTATATGAATCACAATGAACAGAAATATAATATGTACATAAAAACTTTGGTATTGCTGGAGATTCTAAATACTAAAATACAAAAACAAACAGAAGGAACCATGCCGGGCCTATTGCAAAGGTGCTTCAAATCCAACGAATACTTGTGGGTTTTTTTTTTTTTTTTACTGTATTCCCTACACTACTAGGTGCCATTACAATAACCAATGTATGTAACAAGAGCTTCCATTATGTGTGATATGGTCACATCTACCATATAACCATGCGTACAAAGTTTTACATCAGGACATGATTTTCATATACAGTCAGTTTTACCTTAAAATATAAAAGTATTTCTCCTAAGCCCAAAAGTTAATTCAACAACTTTTTTGTCCCATTTGGAATATTTATTTCTTATTCAGACACTGAAAAACCTCAAACAATTTTTAGGAACAGAGTTGAACTTGGCAATCATCCTCATTGTGTTCTTCTTCCCCTCTAGATATTTCTTCTCTGCCTTGGCCATTCTCTTCTCTTACTTCATCTCTTCTTGAACCTCCACTCTTTTGCTCACTTAAAGCCTTATATTGACCTAGTTAGCCTTTCACTTCCGTTCTTAGATCCCATTTGGAAAGCCAATCACTACATTTATCATCAAATGATTATTACATAAAATCAATTTTGCCTGCCACAAGAAATAAAAAGAAAAAAAATTTTAATAGTTTAAGAAACAATAATTATTGTAATGAAAGAAAAGATAATTAGTTTTTCCAGCTCATCTAAAGCATCTGATCTCACTTGGTGGTACAAATTGCAAATGCACAGCATAACATAAATGCCAAAAATAATTGGTGGAACATCTTGGTATAAGCTCATACCTAAATCCATTATCTCAAATGTATTTCCCAAACAATTATTATGAACATAGGAAAGATTCCGGTCTATTTGAATAACGCTGAAAAAGGTACATCGGTTGGTAGCTCAGGTCTTAGACTTGATAGCGTTCATTAAACCCACAAAGCACGCAACCATTGGGCCACATATAGTAGCATATTTCATCTTAATATTTTTTTCAACATCAGGATTCAGGAAGAGAACAATTTTGTCAATTATGCCCATTATTTTCTGAACTTAATAGACACAAGAAACAGCTTGTCAATGATAGTGCCTGATATCTATGGACTCAAATAAATGTCATCTAAAGATGATTGGAGTCTACACAGAACTTTTACATACATAAACAAAGGAACAAGACTGATGGATGAGAGTGAATGATGACAACATTAAATTATAATGAAGACAGTGGAAGCCATCAAGAGATACCTTTGCTTCGACATATTTCCATTTAATAAAGAGGTGATGCTTTTCTCCCCAACCATTTGATAGCGGAAGGTTCATTATGTTATCTTGAGCCTACAAAGAAATAAGCAAAAACAACAACACAAGTTTAGGTGCACGTTCATATTGGTCAACCGACAACATGAATATAGTAATGACTGATGCACAAGGCCCGTGGTGGACAATCAATAATACGTACGTGTGTTTGTGATTGAAATATGCAAATAACTTTTCTAAGAGAATTTAAATGACAAAATTAGTGATGCCACAGCGAAAAAATCATCATCCCTTTCTCCCAGCCAATATTTGACCAACCAATAGAAGGTATTGATCACAGGTCCAGCTATTCAGCAGGCAAGCACGAGCGCAACATAATGTCATGAAAATATTTTCAATTAATTTTTTTCCAATAAGTGTACGACCCTAAATTTATGAAGAGATTTTCCAGTTGATCAAACCTGAAGCTGTTTCAATGGGCCATGGTTTAACAACCCAATTTAGTTAACTCTATTAAGAGAACATGGTCTTTAAAAGGAAAATTGGATAATATTCAGGAAGGGTTGGATTATTAATTGCTGGTTCAGGAACAGTCTTTCAAAACAAAGGCCCCACTAAAGAAATCGAACACAACTAACTCCATTTGGAGCTCAATATTTTACCATAAATCTACAACTTTTTACACACTGCATGAATTACAAGGCTGCAACTTTTACCAACTTATACTAGTTTTTTGCACTTCAAATGCACTCAGTAAACAGAAGAATAGAAAAATCACGAAAACTGCACCGTGATTTATAAAGTAAGACTAGAAGTAACAAAGAGATGGTAACCTAACTAGTTACCAATTCAGCAAATTAAGGCATGTAGCAGGACCATTGGAAAAATGGCTTGGTGGCAAAATCACGCATAACGACCCCTAATGATCTCATGTCCATCCATTAACTTATGGGACCATTGGACAAATGGCTTGGTGGGAAGAGCTAGAGAATCTGTTGAGACTCCTCGACCAGCCTAGAGAGAGAAGCATTGCTGGACAAATCAACCAAAGCACAACCACAATCCTTGTACCTCCCAAGTCCCAACCATACAAGAAGAATGCCACTCTTTGGTCAGAGGTGACCACTTGTCCCTGGGACCACCGTGCCAGGCGAGTGGGGATCAAACTCCTTGGCCTAACCCTTACCCTATAAATACCGCTTCATTTACCTCTCAAGGTAGATAAACCCTTTACCAACCAAAGCTCCACTCTGGTACAATCCCTCCCGCTCCAAGCTGCCACAACTCTCACCCCACTAACCTTTGCTGGTGTCCCACCATAAACTTCACCATTGTTCCTAAATGGCCAAAATATCCATCCTGCAACTAGTCATCCACACAAAGTAACAAAGAAAGTTGGCATACAAAAACAAAGGTTGTGATCATCACATTCAAAAGGACTTCAAAATGTATGCATGTAGGTAAGAACTTATAAACAATGGTGATCAGTGGTACAGTGATACCTGCTGCCAGTATTTTACCATCTCACATGCTAGCCTTCTCTTTACTGCAAGTGTGGCCTTGGCACTATCAATTGCCAATCCAAGTTGGATGTCATTAACCTAATCAGACATTGAGAACATAGATCAAAATGATAAAAACAGGGTAGCAACCACGTAAAATCTGCTTTCAACATAAATTCAATAATGCCAGCACAGTAGTCATGACTCAACATGAACCCACCAAATAAAAAACATACAAGGCAGAGAAGGAATTAACGTGTCACAGTAAATCACCAACAGAAAGTCTATTCCATACCAATCATCAAATAAGAAATTGATTCATCCCCAATAACTTTATTCACAGCCTCTTATTAGCTGATATGGCTCAAAACTGTAGATTTATGAAGACAAAGGAATATGTAACAAATTGCAGATACCATAAGAAACTTTTACATAAAAAACAACTGACTTGCTAAACAGCAATTGCTAGAAGTAAAATGAGAAGTGGCTATTTGAAGAAATTGCTGGAAACAAGAACAAAATACACTAATATTAACAGCAAATGTATCCAAAAATGTCAAGGACTTGAGTACCGCTTCCTCTTATGACAAACTTGAATCAAACTGTAGGACAACTTACTAAAAATATTAAGTGTGATAGATCATGCAATATTCAATGCAATTAAATTTTGGATGAGACTTTCTTGGGAATCATTTTGTAGCCCATTTCATTATTTCAGCTACCATTTTCTATTTTTTTTCTTATGCTGCTTCCTTCCTTTTTCCCTTCGTAATATTTGACCATTTAACAATGCCTACCAATATGTTTTATATGGGCCACTCATATAGTGGCAGGAACAACTCTCAAAACCACAACTGGGGTTGAACTCCAACTTTATCCAAAATTCGAAGGTAAGAAACACAAAGACTTCTAGGAAAGTGTCATGTCCATGTCATACACTTAGTCTCATTGGATACTGAACCTCTATGTAGAGATAGCAACACTTAGTCTCATTGGATACTCCACCTATATGTAGGGATAGCAATTTCCCCGACAGGTACCCGTCCGACCCCAATCCAATAGGTGCGGTAATTTTTAAATTTTACAGGTAATAGGGCGGGTTAAGGTATAAAAATAAAATAACTATAGGATACAGTTACAAGAATGGTAAATATAGTGTACCTGACGGGTATTACCCGAACATGCCACGATTACACTAATTATAGGGTACCCAATAGATATTACCTGATTATTGCCCAAATTTCCCACACCAATTACCCATTTATTGGGTACTTAACGAGTATTATCTAATTACTCGCCTAATTACTCGATTACCCGTCTAAATTATCAGATACCTAAATTTATACAAATAACACTATCAATTTAGATACTAAATTGTATATATTTATATATATTGTGTTCAAAGAACAGAGTTAATTTAATTAATACCAAATAACTCAAAATTCTAATACCAAACAATTTATTTTAGACTTAGGATTTGATTCTCAATATAACGAATGGACACAATTTTTTTTTTTAAATTAATTATAGTAGAGGTGTAAGATAAGATCGTACATAACAATTTTTAAATTTTATTTTTATAAAAGAAATACAATAAATTTTACTAAATAAAAAATATTTAAATACTTTTATTTAAAAATACTTTTTTTAGTCTATTAAGATGTAAAATTACTTATAAAGTTATTATATTAAACTAATTTTTTAATCCTTATTTTTTATTTAACCACTCATATTTGAAAGTTATGAATATCCGATTACCCATAAAAAAAAGGGATGGTCGCCACTTAAAAATAGCCATCGGGTACCCACTTAGTCCCGGTATTCTTTTTATCCGACGAATTCGGGGAATGATATAGGCAATATCTGACCCCAATCCAATCTGTCGCCATCCTTACCTATATGTGTCAAAACTTGTCTAAACATGTCCCATTATATATAAATTTCTCATAAGACACTCGAGAGACATGTTACCATCATTAGACACACATGAAAACATTATAATTTTGAAGAATAAAATCTCAGAATTAAATAATAAGATGAAAACAACATGAATTTCCATCTATCAATCCTTTCCCCTTTATTTTTAAAAATGTTAGAAATTTAAAACTCTTAAAATTGCAAATTAATTATAAATAGAATTTTCTAAAAAAAACATATATAAATAAATAAAAGATAACAGTATTTATAAAACAAAATGGGTTACAAAATTTGTTTTTAAAAAGTAAGCAATCAAGCCCTATTACATTTTTTATTTTAACATTATGTTTACATGGTTTCTTGTTAGAAGAAAATAGATTTTGTCTGTATATTAAAATATATATTTATTCTTGGCATGTCCCAACCTTGTCATGTCTAGATATTTTGGCATGTCAGCTTATCCTTGTCATGCTGTATATGTGTCCCATATATTTATATCCATGCATCTTATATCGAAAGCAAACTATTTTAGCCCGAAATTAACATGATACACACAAACTACACAAATCATGGGTGTCTAGATATCCTTGCCATGCCATATATGCCTCATATTCACATCCATATTTCTTAGATCAAAAGAAAACTATTTTAGCCCAAAATTAAACATTATACACACAAACTACTACAAATCATGGGTGTCTGTTTTTTTATCCTTCATTTCCTTGAGGAAGTAGATAATTGTGAAAGGATGAATTTACATCGCTTAAATTATGGTCTGCCACATTTCAGCCTTTGAAAAAAAAAAAAAAAAGAATATATATGTGTGCAACTAATTGTACAAAATCAATTGGAAGTTCAAGATTCCAGTCAGTTCACATTGACAAGGTGAAGTACACTCCCCCAGTTCAAATCAAGACTGCAACCTGTGAGTAGAATTCCATAACTATCATACTATCTGCCATGTTTATAAAGTAAATCAAACAATACAGAATTGTACATCCGCTTTAAATCAAACAATACAGAATTGTACATCTGCTTTACTCCTCACAACTAAATCTAATTTCATACCTTTAAGGTTTAAGGAAATATAGTGAAGGCTTTGTAGAGTTGATTCAACTAGTTTGGGACTAAGGATTTGTTGAGTTGATTCAATATTACATTTCAATTTGTGACTAATCCTGCGTCTGATAAACTGGGGCATATGGTATCATGACTCTGAAATATAAAATTCCTTATGACTTCCTGTAACAACCTGCTAACTATTTAAAGAGGAAGCAAGATTATTTAGCAAATCAATTGAATGTAGCCAAATGTTTTGCATGGTTGGAAAAATGGTGCAAACACAGTTTCATTGTGTATCGAATTGGGTGTGTGAACTGCATCTATTGTTACGGAACCTGAGCAACTTAACAGTTCAACTAAAACCAACAAAACACTAAATACCTGCCCCAGTGCTTGAAGGCAAAGTGCTCGTAGAACTCCTTCAGCTAGGTCTACAGGTAGATCTCTCCTGAAATCAGCACAAGTCAATTATGTAATCTTGCAAAGCCAAAAATTATCAAGATCATATGGTAATTGGTAAGCTTCACTGCAAGTGTTTTCATATGTGTACCTGACTTCAGCAGGCAACAGTGGGAGAACTTGTCTGATAGCACAATCAAGGAACCCAGCGGCCTTTAAAAATATATCAATTGAAGCCCGCCTGTTCTCTGTGACATCAATAAATAGAAAACAACACTCTTACAACAGACCCATCCATAACAAGAAAAACCATATAAACATAATGTTAAATTTTGAAACTGTAATAGGGCATGACTGCGATAGTTTGAGCTTCTTAGGCTGAAAAAAAAACTTTGACCAACAAAGTAGCTATTTTGTTAAATTATTAAATTATACACAACAAACCACGTGTCATATCCATCAATGTATCACAACAATCTGCAAAATATGCATGTTATGTTTTGATTTTCAAACTCACAATGAAAAGTGTCCTATTTTAACAAATAAAATGCAATATCTTTTTCGTGGTTCACATACACTATCTCTATCTCATCAGTCAACTGGGCCGATATGTAGCATAAACTTGCACACAAGAAACCCACCTTCTGATACTTTTAGTTGATAACCATCAGCAGATGTTCTTGGAAGAAGTAGCAAGTTAGCTTGTGATAATGATAGCATTGCCATCAAGTGCAAAACTGACAAAACCTCATACCAAGCATTAGATATTGCTGATTCCTGAAAGATCGTTAACTCATATTAAGCAAATCTCTGTCTGAAATTAATGCCATGCCAATATGAAAAAGAAAACAGAAAGTATTATATTCTCACCTCAGCATCATCCTCCTGATTAATCCAAACAAACTGTACCTTGTGTTGCAACGGGCTTCCTGCCAAGTAGAGACAAGTGCCAATCAGGACTATTCCTCAACGTAGAAAATAAGGTCTAATGAGATTGAAACACCTTATGCTTTACCATCTTTAACTAGCCCTAGAAGAACTGGCAAATAATCTTCAAGCGCCTGCTGAAGATCTGCCAAAGTTGAACCTCCTGTGACATCAACTGATCCATTACTACGTGAAATTTACAGATAATTTCAGAGATTATCAAGCTACCATGACTAACCATGTTGAGTAGCAGTTTTTCTCCTTGTTCTTGTAATTGTTGGAGCTTCTTGGCCAGCCATTACAACTATTCGGGTTCTAAGAGCAGAAAGGCGTTCGACTAAAGTTTTAGACAAGTGATCACCAAGTGACTGAGAGAAGTCCACAGGTTTAGGGATCCGTAAGCCAGGAACAAAAACAGAAACTTCCCCAATGTTTGCTGGTCGCCTTCTGTTTCCTCCACAGTCCTTAGGAGTAGATAAAAAGCATCCCATGTCCAAAGATTTGGCTGTATCTTCAAACCCAAATTATATAGTCAATGAATTGAATACAGGACATTGAACCAGAGAACAGAAAAGTAAGGGAAATTATATAGAAGCAACCTCTCTAATATGAAGCAATATTGATCGGAGACAGGAATGCTACACGTACTTTATTCAATTATTTGGGGAAAAGAAGAAAAAAAAACTCTAAACTGGAAGCACAAAGGATATAGAAAACATTCACAAGAAAAGAAGAAAATTAGAAATAAAACAGCTCACAAAGAGGAACTAATAAATGATCAACCAAAAAAGTAGTGGCCTAATCACGGGTGTGCCAGAGTGACTGTCACCAGACTCTCTCTCCCTCTCTCTCTCATGTAGTAAAGGAAGCAATACATGTCAAAATAGACTTTCTCACCTTGGCTCTTCTATCAGAGGAAAATCATATGATGGGTTGGAACATCTAGTAATTTCTGCAGAACAAATTTATAACCAGAAGTGAGGCAGAAAGGCATATATAGAGAAATAAACAAAAGCAACAAAACTTCACAAGAATGGCATGTCAAGTAGCAGGTGTTGTGTCATTTTTCTGACTTCTCTTAATTTCTGAATGCTTTCACTTTATGTTTCCAACTAGAAAAGGACTTCCCAAAGATAGGATGGCAGATACAAACAGGTCAAAAGCTTATAACTTTATTATGTAAATTGGAAAAGTACAATAACTTGTCATACAAAGTATATATAGAGAAAGAGCTTTAAAATCATTTGAGACATGAATTACAAAACAGGAACGCCTATGGTTTCTGACAAATTTAAATTGACTCTATCACAATCCAAGATCCACTAGTAAAACCAAACACAAATTCACAAAACTCAAGGTACGTGGCAGCCGGAGGGCCAAATAGGCGAAACTGAACAAAACCCAAATTCTACAAAGAAAGTGAGTTCTGCGAATTCTACAGTAAATTCAGCAAAATTCAAAGCGTGAGAACATCTGAAAATGTTTGGATAGGAAACCAAGTGAGGCAACCAGGCGTTCCTTGTCGTCTCTTTCCACAAGAAGCTACTTGCTGGGGCTATCACTTGTGATCGGAAGCATTTGAAAAACAGTCAACAGCAACAGTGCTCAACAGTCGAATTGAATTCGAATTGAATTCAAATCAATTCAAATCAAATAAGATTAAATAGAAACCCTATTACAGAAAAATGTAACAGCCAACAATCAGTTCCTCACCGAGTCAGAATTCAACAATCGCTCACCACCACAAAGATATATATACAGAGAGAGTAGGTGGGAGAGGCAGAGGGGATCGATCAAAAGACAATTACAACTTTCAAATCTGAAATTGGGCTTTCTCGATTTGATTGTTATTTTTTGTTAAAGAACACAGAGAGAAGCGTGAGGGAGGAGAAGAGTCTTACAAAGTTCAAACGTATAGTGGAATTGTTGATAAGTTAGTAGAAAGAAAAGGATCCGTACAGATTGAGAGAGAGGGGGCGGGGGGATTTACTTTCCCCCGTCTGGTAACGTTTCAGTTTTCTATTTTTCTGTTTTCGTTTTTAAAATTTTAAGAACTTGTAACGAAAACATATTTGTTAAATCTGTTTCCGCTTTTTTGTTTCCAAAAAAATAAAAACAAAAACAGAAAAATGAAAACTTTGAAAATGTACTTTTACTCTGTTTTCTTTTTCCGCTGTCAACATAATATAATATAATATAATATAATATAATATAATATAAAATTAACTTAAAAATTAATATAATATAATATAATATAATAATTAA
>JAVXUM010000004.1:205670-216239 GCA_035590655.1 Pouteria glomerata
TATAATAAATTATTA
The DNA here is from genome assembly GCA_035590655.1 of Pouteria glomerata. Taxonomy (NCBI): domain Eukaryota; kingdom Viridiplantae; phylum Streptophyta; class Magnoliopsida; order Ericales; family Sapotaceae; genus Pouteria; species Pouteria glomerata. The sequence goes on from JAVXUM010000004.1 coordinate 205,686, forward strand.
TAGTATATTGTTATATTATATATAATTAAATTATTATATTATATTATATTAAAATGGACAGTATTTGAAAAGGGGGCCAAAATATTTACAACAAAAAAAGAAAATAAAGTGAAAATACTTTTTTTCTGTTTTCATTTTTTTGGAAGCAAAAAAACAGAAACAGATTTTACCAAACATGTTTTTTTTTTGTAAGTTTTCAAAATTTTAAAAACAAAAATAAAAAAAAAAAATAAAACTAAAACGTTACCATTCGGGGTCATAATAATTAAGTTCCAATCTTCAAGTACCATCAAACCAAACCATATTGTAGCCCACTTGTTATTTCAATTGTATATAAAATAATCCATGATTTACTGTTATAATAGTTAATATAATCAAGCCATATTACAGTTTTCCAGCATCTTATCCTTCTCATGCGAATTATTTCCATATCATTCCTTAGCATAATAACTCACGAATTTTCCAATTAATGATGTTTAATAAACAACTAAAAGTATTTAAACACACTTAATACAATATTAGTTTAGAACAACTGATAGTATAGGATTTCAACTTCAAAATTTTCGACGTATAACATAATAGAAAAACATATATAAAATTAAAGACATTAGATTTTCTATAAACCATAATCAGTAAATTGGGTGAATAAGACGATTGTACACGCGACGGGAGGGCAAGGCCTGGAACACCACAAGCATGGTCATGGCACGGTTCTCCTGCCCTTTTTCCTGCTCCTCCCCATACGTGAATCGCACAATATTTTCTGGTTCCAATATCCCAAATGCGAAAATATCAATCGTTTATTCTATAAAATTCTTATATAACAATTGATAACACAGTGAATCCTGGATGAGCATTGGATGATCCAAATCAGGTTCAGATTGTTGTAGACTGCTGCCTTAACACCGGTGTGGTGCCTGCCAAAGAGCCTCCGATGCTTAAGTTAGCAAGAAAACTAAGAAAATATTTTAATAGAGTAACGGCTAGGTAAAATTCAGTGTATATGTGTTTACCTGAGCACCGGAGATAATTTCATTTATATACGTTTGTTGATCTCGCATAGAGGCTATAGGTAGGAGTAGTACCGAATCATACTTAACATCCAATCAAATTACGCCACCTGTACTCACAGATTCCAATGCTAATATCACTTGATTAGTTATCAAAATTATTAGTGGGCAAGCAATATCCCTGCAGGCGAGTATAACGGAATATGTCAGAAGGTGGCCATACGCGTGATTAAGACGTAAACATTTTTGTCTTATATGGAAAGATTAGACCAAACCCTTGATCCACAGTCGATCAGTCGAAATGGAAGACACCCGATCGGTAAGTCATGCTCGGTCGAGTCAGTAGTGCTAATCAAGCCCGTTCAGGTATGACCTTCGGTCGGTTACGAACTCGGTCGGTTTAAGTATATAAATTAGTCGGATGCACTCTATCAGATGCCCCCAATTCCTTTGGTCACAAAGTGTCCAAGAGAAATCAATTATCTCAAGTAAGTTAGTCGGGTCGGGTGCACCCTATCAACAATCCTTGGTCATGGAAATAATTATTTTCATCAAAAACAATTGGACAATTTCATATATTTCATGTGCTTGTTATCAACTCTGAAAGAAATTTCCAACTTTCCCTGATCATTCGTATACGCAGCAATATGCGTGTGTGTGTGTGAACATATACTACAGTTACGTAGCATTAGTTAAAAATCAATCAACCTATCCATCCTAATCTCCTTTTATCATGCATCCTTAAATATAGATAACTTTACTAAATTCATTAAGATTGTTCTATCGTCATGCAACACCCGGCCATATCTAGTTTAACATACTGACATATATTTAAACTGTATGATCCTACATCAGATTGAAGCACAAAGAAAATTTAGCAACCAAGAACGAGCTAGTAGTTCCTTCCTGGCAATCTCTTACTCCCTCCCACTATCAAGCGATCAATGGGAATTACATCTACACTCAAGCAACCGTGAAGGTATTTATAGAAGAAATTTCTCCACACGTACCCTTTAAGCTTCCGCCCTTTCGATCTTGAACTAGCTCCTCCCTTCTTCCTCCAAAGGTCACTCTTCCACCGCCCATCGCGCCCATGGCTGGGCGTAGAGTTCAACGGAAGGACCCAAGTTGATCTGGGTGGGTTTCTGAATTGGGTGATGGATTAGATTTCCAGCGCGTCATGAAAATGGGCTAGGAACTTCGGTGGATTATGAAATTGGGTTCAGGTTTATAAATTAAAAATCTTCCCCATGATATGCCTTAACGAAATCGATGGTGGATTGCTATTTGAAATGCCTTACATTGACATGCAATGATAGTACTTGGAGCGCCCTTTTTCATGTATGCAAACTACGAATTAAATAAATATAATGTTTTATATGTTCACAAGATAATCGGTAACAACCAAACAATATTGACTACTCGTGATGATCTACTCCTGCATAAGGAGCGAAAAACATACGAGAGCATTTGGTGCTCAACAAAAAGATTCAAAACTCAACAAAATTTTATAAATTTTCATAAATTAAATTTTTTTCTCTTACCATACAAATTACAAAATAAAAATTCTATAAATTTTTATAAATTTATACAATTTTAAACACCTTAATTTGTAAGGTAAAAGCGTATAATATCTATTTGTAAGATATTAGATCTCCAAATGATTTATATATTATCCTTGATCTGATCATTTTACTTAAAAAAAAAAAAAAAAAGGTTCTTGTTTTGCGATCAAATAAAATATTCATGAACAATTTTAGCATCTTCATTTTCAAGTCTCAATTGTCTGTCTTTTGCAACATAATTCCTGCATTTTTTCTTTGTACGTATCCAGAATTGAAAGTCATTCTTACTCCAGGCTTCTATATTTCTTCATCCTCATTTGTCATCCCTTCAAATATTTTAAAGTATTATAATTTACCCATAAAGATGAATGTTAAATATAAAATCATGACTCCAGAAATTCACCAAAATGAGTAATGTCAAAATTTAAAACGCAATATCTTTCAAAAAATAAAAAATAAATAAAACACAACACGTAATGGATACATGTTATAACAAAAATTTCAACCGACTTTTACCAAAGAAAATAAGAAGAAGAGGCTTGATGATGCACCGGATTTGGATAACATATCCGTGGAACTCACAAATAATATGTTTGACGCTCACAATTGTTTGCTGGATATGAAATCCAATGAGATGAAAATTTTAACTTTTTGCGGGATATGAAATCTCACAGAGTGTGTGGGATTCTTAGTTAGTCGAGAGGGATTAGGGGATAAAATTATAAATTTACCCCATTCACGTGACATGAGCAAAACAGATCTCCACATGGTTTAGTCAAGTGCCGGCAAGAATAGCCGCATCATCCAGACTTATGAGACTGTTTTCCATGGTTTTTCCGCGAAACTCTCACATTTGGACGCAAAGAAGCTTGAATCTCTTTCCGGTATAGTAGTTGTCATTCCAGAGCAAGTCCGTCATGTTCAGGCCACGGGGTCGACGGAGTTCCTGGGTTTAAAGAGCTCTGACAGTACACGGTATGGCTTCTATATCAAAATCTATTTAAAGACCATGAGGTTGTTAGCAAGAACTTTCCGTCAACCTTCTGCAATCGGTCACAGCTAGTATACCTCCTGTCAAAATCTGTTGAATTTTTTACACTGTTTGCTTTAATGCTATTTTATTGTAAGGGTAAAAAATGTCATTTGTATTACATATCTCATTATCTATACTTTTTTTTTTATACACACCAAACACCATATTACTCATCCCCTATTACATCACAGTATTACTTATCCTTTATCCGTCACATCACAGTATTATTTATCTCACAGTATCATCCAATCCTTCAAAACAAATACAGTCTTTTGGTAGTAATAAAACAGTTTTTAGTATAAATTTTATCAAAGAAGATTAAAAAAAGAAATAGAAAACAAAACACACAAGAAATGCAAAATCTTAGGGGTGCCAAAGACAATTCATACCCATCAACCCACCCAATTAAATTCATAATAAATCTATTTGGGTCCTATTATTTTATTAATTAAGTTATTATTATGTAAATTATAAAACACCCATTTGTAAATGGGTGCAATTGAGTTATTAAACGAGACCCATTAAAACACCTATTAATTATACTTTAAATATAATGTAATAAAAATGAATAGAGTGTTAAAATTAACAAAATATTAATAGAAAAAAGAAAAAAACGAGATAAAAAATTTTATTCTTGTTTACGTTTTTCTATAAAAAGATTTAATAAATATATTTTTATTTTTAATTTTTAAAAATTTGTTAAACATAAAAAGAAAAATATCAAATATATAAATGTTATCAAACAGTACCTTTATAAAACAGAAGTAAACTTATATATTTAAGAAAGTAAAAGAAATTAGATTTTAGTAACTAGTTTTTTAACTTTTGTTAATTTGATATTTTTAACTTTCATGATTTAAAAAAATAAAATAAAATGTAAAAAGTAATTTCGATTATTTCGAAAAAGTTAAAAAATTGAATTAGAAAATTGGAGGGTTGTGGTAGCAAAGGAGAGAGAACTAGCAAGCAAAATCTTGCAACACAAGAACATAGTCGGACCACATTAACATCTTAAATATATTGTAATCTTTCCATCTAAGCATTAATATTATTTTCTTGGCACTATTAATAATATAAAAATTATAACTATATATAATTATATATATTTTAATTTTTTTCCCTAACATTGGATGGATTAATCAAAATAATAATTATATAATTATATATAGAGTGTGTTTAAAATTGTATAAATTTGTAAAAGTTAGTGTATCGTATTTTGTGCATTGAGTAAAAATTTTAAATTTTACAGTTTCGTAATTCGTGTTTGTAGTGATTTATAAAATTTTGTATTTTTTAACACAAAACAGTACCATATATTTACACATTAATTGAAATAAATTTTTAATTTTTTTTAGAAAAATAAGTTAGGTCATAAGTAAATGGATTGGATACGGGTTTATGAATTTGTATTAACCCATATCTAACCTATCTGTATCCAACCCGCCTTTTAAATGAGCTGGTTTGAGTTACATCCATTTAACCTTTAACTCGTTTAAATTCATCACCAACTCACTCATTTTGCCATCCCTACAAAATTTATATAACAAATCTGTCTATTGATTTAGCATGTATATATTGATCTAATGGTTAAAATTTTATTTTATAATTTTATTTACACGTGTAATCCGCACGGATAAAAACTAGTTAGAAAATAAAATAAAACGCTGAGTCATTGTAACAAATGCCAATAAACATGAAGGTGCGTGGATTTCAATGGGCTGTGAACGGGTGCCTGAACTTGCGACGTCAGATGGACAATGAAGCAGAAACGCTTAGGGCACGCACTAGAGAAATGGGGAGAAAGCCTGGCGACTTTAATGCAAATCCATGGGCAGGCTATTGTAGTTGGTCTCTGTAATCACCAACCCTTCGCCTGCAAATTACTCAACGCCTACTCCAAACTGGGCCAACATTTGCTGGCTCACAATGTCTTCACTCAGATTCCGAACCCAGACTTGGTGTCTTGGACTTGTCTCATCTCTCTCTACTTAAACCTCCAACGTCCCGCCAAAGCCTTCTCTCTCTTCTCCCAGCTGCTCCCTTCCCTCTCCCTCTCCGGTCTCAAACCCGATGGCTTTTCCTTGGTGGCTGCTCTCTCCGCTTCTGGGCGCATGGGAGATCTCATACGCGGCAAGATAGTTCACGCCATGGTCTTCAGATTTGGAATCTGGAGCTCTCAACCCATTGTGGGTAATGCTCTGATCGACATGTACACCCGAAATGGGCGAATTGAATCGGCTCAAACAGTGTTCGAGGAAATGAAAGTTAAAGATGTTGCTTCTTGGACCAGCTTACTCAGTGGTTACGTCAGGTGCAACGATCTTCAATCTGCTCGCTTCTTGTTTGATAGAATGCCTCAGAGGAACGCAATCTCTTGGACTGCGATGATCATGGGTTACGTCCGTGGGGAGATCCCAGTTCGGGCGTTGGAACTCTTTCGGCAAATGATGAGAACAGGAGGTGGCAAAGAAGATCAACACCCTACTGCTGTCACAATTGTTGCCGTTCTCTCAGGCTGTGCTGATATTGGAGCTCTTGATTTCGGGCAATCATTACACGGTTACGTGAACAAAAGTAATCTGATTACGGACGTTACCGTGAAGAATGCTCTGGTAGATCTGTATTCAAAAAGTGGAAGCCTTGATTTGGCTGTTAAAATCTTTGAAGAAATAAAGAAAAAAGATGTGTTTTCATGGACAACTATGATTTCTGGATTTGCACTTCACGGTAAGGGAAGCCGCACACTCGAGGTTTTCAGTAAGATGTTGGAATCGGGGCTCACCCCGAATGAGGTTACATTTTTATCGGTCCTATCAGCTTGTAGCCATGCTGGCTTGGTCGTTGAGGGGAGGAAGTTGTTCGATAAATTGATCGAGTGCTATGGTTTGGAACCCAATATAGGGCATTATGGGTGTATGGTAGATCTACTTGGCCGGGCAGGGCTTTTAGATGAAGCGGTAGAGTTAATTCAACAAATGCCAATTAACGCGGATGCTGTGATATGGAGATCACTTTTGAGCGCTTGTTTAGGGCGGCGTGGGAATTTGAAATTAGCTGAAATGGCGGGAAAGAAGGTCCTTGAGTTAGAACCCGATGATGATGGAGTGTACATACTTCTATGGAATATATATTGCTCCCAGAATAGGTGGGAAGATGCATTGAAGACAAGGAAGATGATGAGAGAACAAAAGATTAAGAAAAAGCCTGGGTGTAGTTGGATTGAGGTGAATGGTGTTGTTCAAGAATTCCTTGCTGAAGACACCACTGCTCATACTTGCACGGAAATATACATTCTTTTGGAACTAATCAATAATCAATCAAAATTGGATTATGATCTCTGTACCTCAGAATAAAAATTACTCAATCTCCAGTAAAGATTTTTGTAGGAGACGTATATGTTATGGACCCAAATTAGTTAGTTGGACCATTGTATCAAATCAATTAGTTAGTTCAATGGTTGTAATAAAATCGTTAAATAGAAAAAAAAAAAATTATGATGAAAAGAATTATTATTTTGAGAATTAATCTAATTGGGAGAGAAGAGTCAAACCCATTTGCTTTCACTTTCTCTTTAACACCATAACCAGGTTCATCTCAGTGTTTAACGTGGAACAAATTAATAATTTAGCAAGGAATAAAACTGTAAATCTTTAAGTGCTGTGACAAGGAAGGCAATCAAATTTTGCAGGAGGTTCATTAATCACATTTTCTTGGTTCTATAATATAACAGGCTGTTTGCATATGTGATGGATATTTTCTTCTATTGTTCAGATTCATCCTTTGTCCTATGTCCGAGAGACCAAAAACAGAGGAGAAATGTTTGATTCAAAGATGGAGTCACTGCAGCTCCAAGGTTAGTTGATGGCATTCTTACTCTTATTTTATGAAAATTTTAGGATTTTTTTATTCCCTTTATGATGTTTTTGCATACCGATTTTGACAAGGACCGTCTTTTATTTGGTGCAGAATGTTTAGCTGAAAACTGAGATTTACAGCCAGCTGAGAGATGAAAGGCTTTCTTCTTAGAATTGTATGGTCAGAAGGTCGGGTGAGATCACCATAATGTCCCAAAGTTTGATATAACTTGTTAGATTTTCTATAATATGCAATAAACACACACACACACACATATATAATTGTGATAGTTTTAAAGGCCAACCTTTATTCTGCCTTGCAAATGACAAAAAGAAGTAGCAAGCTGAGGCTTTCAACTATATAAGCAAAAGAGTGTGGGAGGAGAGATAAGCAAATAGGACCCATTGGATTAGCACGGGTGTATTTATTTTAGAAAACTCCACAAGAGCAAAATCCATCTTCAAAGTGGTGGAAACAAATTTGGTCCTTTACTATGATCTTCCGGTCTACTTTTTTAGAGATAAGCTTCGTAGAATCATGGCAGTTGCGACACATACGTAGGTTTTTAGTCACACGAATTGTTGTCCCTGCTTGTGTACTAATGAAACCGAAGGACAGGGCCAACATTTCACTGTGACCAATTGGAATGCACTCTCGCTCTTCATCTACATCATGAAGACAGTAATCTGCATTAGGTCTAAAACCTTCTTCATCCAACTTCTTCATCAAATTCTGCAGTTCCCAATATATAATCTCTGATCTTGGGTGAGATACATCTGATGTCCCAAACACGTGAACTTTGTTCCGAAACTCTATCCAACTATAAGCTTTCCTAGGTTCCAAACCCATATTGACAATTGTTTCTTTCAATTTATAAACCTTGTCCCATTTGGCATTGCAAGCATACCAGTTTGATAGTAAAACATAGTTCTCTGCCCTAAGAGGTTCCAATTCACATAGCTGCTTGATAACTTGCTTTCCCAAATTGGCATTCTGGTGTATCCTGCACCCATCTAACAAAGCTCTTAGCACCTCTGGTTGCCGGGCAAGCTTTCGTCCCTCAATAAAGGACCTAGCCTCATCAAAAAGTCCAGCACGAGCCAGAAGAGCTACCATTAGAGCACAATGTGCAACCTTGGGTGCCATAATGCAACTGAAGTAGAAACTACCATCTTCAACCAAGCAGGCAGTACAACAAGCGTGGAGGACTGCAACGTACAAAATCTGATCTATTTCCACACTTGAGTTTTTCCCCATTTCGCGGAACATGGCAACTCCAAGCTTTCCATTTCCATGAAAACTATTGCCCAATATCATCACAGTCCAAGAAATAGCGTCCTTGTCCTTCATCCTTGCAAATATCCCAGAAGCATATTCAATGGATCCTGATTTTACATACATGTCCATTAAGGCATTCTGTATTGTAAGGTTCTTGGCAATCCCGTTTCTCAGCAAGTAGCCATGAATTTCTTTGCCATATTTATGTGCTGCTACTCTTGCACAAGCTGGGAGGATGCTGCAGATTGCAAGCGAATCTGGTTTTATTCCCTCCACCAAATTCATCTGTCGAAATAATTTTAGACCCTCGTTGAAACTTCCCTTCTTCACATACCCACGAAGCATTTCAGTCCATGAAATGGCATCCTTGGATGGCATTCGATCAAAGACTGCCCGAGCATCTCCAAGACTGCCACAATCAATGTACATTTTCAGGATGGAATTGCTCACCAGAACATCAAACTCCAATCCACATTCCCTAGCAATCCGATGGGCATTTCTTCCTTGTTGCAGTGATTTTAGCAGCCCGCATGCACCAATAGCAGTGACCATTGCCACTGAATCAATTTCAGCAGACCCCAAGTCCACCATCTTATTGAACAGGTCAATAGCCAGTTGGGGTTTATCTTCCATAACATACAGCCGAGCTAACATGGTCCAAGCGACCACCGACTTCCTCGGACTCTGAGGGGACTTATCGAACAGCCATCTGGCAGCATCAGCACCTTCAAGCAGACCATACAATTCCAGTAGAGCAGTGACAATGTAGTGGTCCGAAAAGAAGCCAAGTTTGAGAGCCTGCCCATGTACCTGTTTCCCAAAGAACAAAGCCCCTGAAAGGCGAGCGGCAGATAAAATGCGAGGGAGAGTGTGCTTGTCGGGGCAAACACCTCTGACCAGCATTTGCCAATAAGTCAACAGCGCTTGACAGGAATGACCATTGCTGATATGGGTCTGGATAAGATTATTCCAAGCAAATGTATCTGAAAGAGGTATTTCGTCGAACATTTGGTGGGTACAACCCAATTCCGAAGACACACAAGAATCTGCTGCTGCGTGGACACGAAGGCCCCTACGATGATTGCAATTCTCATTCTTTCTAATACTATTATCATCAAGGGAGAGCTTGTTGAATTGGCTTAGGGAAATGGATGCTGGTTTCTCAGATTTGAAAAAGAAACGTTGTATCTGTATGTGTCTCGATGATGATGGCAGTGAAATGAGCTCCATTTTTTTTTTTTTTTTTCTTGGAATGGGTTTCCAACGTTTATTTATTTATTTATTTATTTTTGAGTAATTTCATTACCTTTTCATAAATAGACGAAGTCAGTAACCTCAACGTCGTCAAAACCATCGCTTTCCCTATGTCGCACAATCATTCATTTTTTGAGTCGAATTTAAGACGATTTCCGATTAAGTTCTCACAAGAGGAATTTTAAACAAATTTTCAAATTAATTTAGTCAAATTCTTGTATTTGAAGCGAAGTCACAGTATTTTAAAAGCAACATAATGATTATCAAAATATATATAATCTTGAGATAACTTTATGATAAATATAATCATTACCTATGAAATTATTTTGTAAAATTTATATGCATAATATTATAGTTGTATCATATTCAAAATGAAGAAATTAAAGATGTTGTCCAGTTTTAGTATTGTTTACATAAAATATATTTATTAATATAAACACAAGTTTAAATGTTTTTTTAATAAATGCTTTGAGAACACTCTCAATCTTGTATTTTTAAAAAAAATTAATACTCTCACGCGTTAATCAAAATGTCATGACATGGCAATCACTCCTTAATT
>JAVXUM010000004.1:250346-261480 GCA_035590655.1 Pouteria glomerata
CTTGGCCCATTTTGTCCAGCCCAATCTCAATTCGAGCTAACTCAGCCCATGAAAAATATAAGCATATATTAAAACTCTTTTTAATTATTTCATTTTCTCAAAAATAATACAAAAATATACCAAAATAAATACCGGGTGTTACAAAGTGAACACATAGTTCTGTCAACATTTGGACTAAAGTGCCAGATGGATGGTATCTATTACATTTAACATGCATGTAATATGCATATTTCATACGATGCTCTATTGCATTCTTTCCTACCGGAGAAATGGTTATCAAATAACTAAAATGCCTCTAAAAGGCACATTGTAATTCCATTTTGCATGGCATTTTTAAAGGGCATTTTGGTCATTTAACGATCATTCTTTGATGGAAAAGAGGGCAACAAAATATTATACGACATGTTGATATCATTTTGTTAAATTTAACAGACATTGTCTTGTTGGCATTTCAATTCAAATATCATGAGTTCATTTCTTAACCGTATCAGTAATGTATTTTCAAGGGGGTAAAGTGTAATTACCCCTTTAAAATTTTCTAGAATTGGACACTCTTCGAGCAGGTGCAACTTGAGTGAATTTTGTTGAAAAAATTAGAATTAAACAAGAAAGTGAAAATAACATGAATTTATCTCGATTAATCATCTCTCCTTTAATTTTTTAGGAATTGTAAAACTCAAAACTTCCAATTTGTTTATGAATAAAATATTTTAAAATAAATATAAATCAAAACTTATTTTTTTGATAAGTAAATATAAATCAAAACATATAATATAAAAAAGAGTTATGTTTTTTTATAAAATTATATATATATATACATATATATATATATTTTGATGTTATTCCCACCATATTATGGGGATGTTTGGTGTGATAAAAAGTGAGATAAAGTGAGATAAGTTGTGGATTCGTAATTCGTGTAGTGAGAGAAACTTTTAAAAATTTTCAGAGATTTTTAGAGTTTTTTAGCAAACTTCAATTTGCCAAACGCTCCCTATGTCTTGATATTTTTGAAATTGCTATGTTATGTGTTCGTGTCGTATTGTATCCGTATCTCGTGTTTGCATTAGTGCTTCTTAGCATATGTACGACTTTAGAAAGGACATTGGCATCGTGACCACTGGTATCGGTTCTCCACTAGAGGAGATCCAGAGATCGTACAGGTCTTCTAAACAGCTGTGGATTAGGTGATTTGGGAGCCTGGCTCATATAAGATAGAATCAGCAATAGATTATCAGAAAAGGGAGAACTATAAGAGAAAGAAATACTAAAAATTTTATGTCAATAAAATTGAGGTGCTTTTTATCATTTCTAGCGGTCATTTCTCAGATGCAAAATTAAATTGATACCCTTTTCAATTTAGTAGGTGTGCGATCTTAACGTTTTTTGTCCGTGAACCTGATGGACACTGGAGAATTGTTGCCCTGCCAATGCAATGCCCTGATCATACTATCCATCTTGGATCTGGATCTCAGGTAAAAATGGATGGTCTCCATTTGGTCTCTCCATCGGTAGTCAGTCCAGTCAGGGTCGATCAACAAAAATCAAGGATGGGGGATACAACTGAGATAAGTTGCTCTTTCAAGCCATTTGCTGCTAGAGGCTTTTCTAGGTCAACATTTCAGTATCAGTCTCGAAACAAAGGCTGGGCAGATAAAGGGAATGGATTGAATGCTTTGCCAGCTAATCCTTCCTGCCATACCTCTGTCAATAGCAGTGACTCCTGTGTTATGAGCCCAGTTGGCTCCAGTGCAACCAATTCATTTGATAGTTTCATTGATACACCCCAAGTAGACAAGGCTGTGAAAAGAAACTCAAAAAAGAAGAGGAAAAAGAAGGGAAAGGGTAACAAAAAGCTTTCATGCAATACTGCTGCAACTGATCAGGAAGGCATCAGTGGAAGTTCAACATACAAAACTGCTATCAGTAAGAATACAGTTTATGGGATCGAACAACGTGCAACTAAATTAACAGTTTCATCACCTGAGCTTTGTGGTAACGGAAATAATTCTGAAGGAAACAGTAGCGGCGCCGTCAACCATTCTGAAACACCAAAGACATATACGTCTTATGTCGATGAAGTTGATGTACTGGAAGCGAACTTTCTCGGTGAACATCCTTTATCTAGTTCGAGAAATGGGTTACAAATGTTAGAAAGAGGATTGCAGGACGCACATTCTAAGCCACACAGTAGTTTCAATAATTCATGTTCCTGTGTTTTTTCTGAGGCAAACGATTCTTCTAGGTTAGATTCTTTCTCGGTTTGTTCATACAGTGATGAAAGTATAAATGCTGTTAGTCCTGTTCAATCATCCAAAAAAGACAGTAGTGAAACTGATCTTTTGGAACCTCCTGGTTATATTGCAAAAAATGAATGTTCTCATGGAAATATGTTAAATGGTGCTGCTGATTCCTATTTCCATGCTGAGGGAACAACCACTCGTGGACAAAGATGTGCCAATGTTGATATCACCATGAGAGGTAAGCAGAGTAAAAAAGATAGCAGAAATTCAAGTTATTCCTACCTCAGCAGCATTGGAAAGTTTTATGGCCGCTCTGGGACGGAAAATAATCATTCTGTCTGGCAAAAGGTTCAGAGGAATGATAATGATGAATGCAAATGTGGGTTGAGAAAAGTAAGCTCGTCTGACTCTCAAAGTGGTATTGGGTTGAAAGAGGTTCCGTTGCTTAAAAAGAGCAGTAATGTCGCTCAATCTGGTGCATTATCAATATGCAAAGATAACAGTCAGTCAAAATTGAAAGCATCCAAGAAGTTGAAAAGGATATCTACTGCATCTAAACAACAATTAAAATATTATTCTGGAAAGGGATCTAATTCTACTAACGCGCCTGTGAATAACATCCAACAGAATGAAGTATTGGACATGAAAGTGAAATTAGGTGGGCTAAAAGGATTAAATGGTGATTCAAGATATTTTTCTAAGATTCGTTACCCAAGGATTGGATTCCAAACCAACAGAGTCAGGTCTATTACTTCTGAAGCTGATCACAGTTTAGAAGGTTGTTACAATGAGTTGAAGCCGGTTGAAAATGTCTGTGCTACTCTTTCCAATTTAAATGATCAAACTGCCAAAAGTGATGGTAGCTTGCTATCGCTTTTCTGTGAGTATCAGGAGCAAACAGTGCTGCTCGAGGGGCAGTCAACGGGGTTACTTCATCCTTCTGGAGGTGAAGAGGTTAACAAAATTGACAAAGATTTGTCTCCTGTAGAACACAGAAAGCAAGATTACAGTTCTGGTTCTATTTTGCAGAAATGGATACCTACTGGAATTAAACATACCGTGATTGCAAAGTCAAGTCATTCTAGCAGTTTACAATCAGACAATCTTAATAAACCAGCTGTGGGAAGTTGTAATCAGGTAAACACTGCAAGGGAAATGGCTTCTGATCCTGATGCTTTTGCTTCTTCGGTAAATAAAAGTGTAATGTGCACTGTTCAGTGTTCTAGAGATGACAATGGCTTACATTCTGAAGATGAAGTTGAGATCGAGAAGCATCAGAATCAGAGCACATGCACTCTTAAAGAATCTTGTGTCAACCATGGTGCCCCAAAGTGCTCAAGTTGGGATCTAAAAGACCAAAGTATTTCCTCTGTTCAAAATGATTCAAACAAGATAGCACAAGCTGTGAATGATGCCCACATGGTGAAGTTGGCCTCTGAAGCTGTACAAATGGCGACTGGTTGTCCAATTGCTGAGTTTGAAAGGCTTCTTTATTCTGCCTCTCCAGTTGTTTGTCTACCACAAAATATTTTACGCTGTGAGACTTGCTTGCGTGATGAGTTTGTCAATGTGCCTCTTTGCAGACATGAGACGCCAAGTATCTCACTGGGAAGCCTGTGGCAGTGGTATGAGAAACATGGGACCTATGGTTTAGAAGTAAGGGCTGAAGATTATGATAATTCGAAAAGGCTGGGTATTGATCGCTTTGCATTTCGTGCATATTTTGTTCCATTCCTCTCAGCAGTTCAGCTGTTCAGAAAACATAGGAGATGTCCATCAAATAGTAGCAAAAGGATTTATGGTGCAGAGCCTATGGAGGCGTGTAATGTGGAAGAAAGGTCTGAAAACTCCACCAATATTAGTGGCCTTCCTATATTTTCAGCACTTGTTCCTCAGCCTCACATGGTGGACACAAGCACTCTGTCACCAAGGAATTGTGGGTGTTGTTCGGAAACATCTTCGGTATGTGTTGAAGGCAATGCAACTACTCAACCAGATGATTCAGAGCTTCTCTTTGAATATTTTGAAGTTGAGCAACCTCAGCAAAGACAACCCTTGTTTGAATTGTAAGTGTTCTTTTGTCATGATTATTTGGCTAAGCTTACAGTCTTATGCTTGACAATTCATAAAGCACTGTGCACTACCCATCCATAATAGAGCATTTCACTAATATATTTTGGAAAATGTACTGTCTGAGCATCACTATTTCTTGAGTTATTCATGAACTGTGTTGAGAAGCGGTCCACGAGTCATATCCAATAATAGCCAATGAAATGATTGTAGCGCGCTAGTTACCAAATAATTTGTTATTTTTCATAATGTTGTCACAATGTTAATGTTTCATACAAGAGGAATTCCTCAAACTCGTATTTACAGCATATTATTTGATTATCCCATCTGGATTTCCTAGTTTGAGAGTTTGACTGTATAGGTAGCACAATAATTATTTTCAAGTCATACCTTGTATTTATTGTTCAAAAGAATGCATACAAGGAATCTTTGGCAATCATTTATGGAATTGGATTCATATAATGTATCCCATATTATGACTGTCCTGTGATCCTGAGGTTTGTTTACTTATAAAATTGTTTTTTGGCCAATGGTCTGGATTGATCTTTGCACTGCCTTGTTTTCCAGGATAAAGGAGCTGGTTAGAGGTGATGGACCTTCACAGTATAGAGCCTATGGTGATCCAACTAAATTAGATTCAGTGGCTCTGGATGATCTTCACCTTACATCCTGGTCAGTAGTAATTAGTGCGAGTCAAGTATTTTTCTGTGAAATACTGTACATTGTGCATCAGGCCAAAATCATAAACTAATTATGGAACAAGAATGTACTGAAACCATGTTATTTTCCAGGTACTCAGTGGCTTGGTATCCTATTTATAGAATACCTGATGGAAATTTCCGTGCAGCTTTCTTGACTTATCATTCACTTGGCCATTTAGTTAACACAAGTGCCATATCCGACTCTGGTGTGGGTGCTTGCTTAGTTTCTCCAGTTGTGGGGCTGCAAAGTTACAACGCTCAGGTGGTTTCAATGCTTGTATAGTTATATTATTTTAACTGTCATGTCTTCAACTTCTGCTTCTTGATAGTGGTTTTGTCAATGCTCATTGAGATATTCTTAAGATATTTGATCTGGCTATTATGAGAGGTGTGCTAAATTGCCCTTTGATGGAGCCGTGTCTCCTTGGTGTAGCTGACATCAAACTTTGGCTTTCTAAGATTATCAATCTGCCATGCACTGTGAATCTACTTGTTTTTGTGTTTGCTTTAGCTGACTATTATATGAAGTTATAAATTGATGTAAGGGTAATAGTAACAGCCCCTGATATTGAATTAGTTGCAAAAGAGGTGCCCTTAAAAGTTAAAACTATGTACATTCTATGCATTTGCCACTTGGAAAATAAAAAGTAAAATAACTGATGAAGTATTAGCAGGTGTTGGAGTTTTAGAAGTGTCTATGTTGGAGAATTAAGGGGATAATGATCCTAAGAATACTTCAATTGACACTGATAATGAAACTCATCTGTGGGCTGCTTGCTTTTTTGGAAAGAGTACAACTAGATTTTCTCCATGCAATTGATCCAATTTGGTTGAAATATTTGCATAGTACTCATCATTTTTGGTAATTGTCAGTTGGTTGTTGAATGCTTTAAGAAGGGTGAAAGAATGATTTTAAACAAAATGTGACATGGATAGCAGAATTAGATGGGTCCTAAATGCCTTCTCTTGGATACATTTGCAACAGCAGTGTCCTATAGAAGTGGCAACGCCTTGCTTATTGTTTGAGAAGAATATGCTAATTAGCAGTGTCACAGCAAAGAAGAGCTTTTATGACTACTTTATTTACACTTACACATTAACGTGATACATTGCCTGTGTCTTGGTAAATAAGAGATTTCAGGATTCTTTTTCTTTGCATCTTCGGCTTAGATATTATGGAAATAATAAGATAATGAAGATGTTTAAGCCTGTTTGAGTATTGTAGAAATAATTTCCTTGATATTGCTTCTTGATATCATGACAAGTCTTGATATTAGTTCCAGAATATTCTTCACAATAATGTATTCAGAATATTCTCTAATTTTTAAACTGCAATATCACTTCCATTATTGAAGGCAACTCGATTCTCTAAACAAGGACTACAAGAAGTCCAAGTATAGCAGTGAACATTACAATACCATCTCTTTTGTCTGAAAAATACTTTACAGACAGGTGGCTCCTCACCATTAATGGAATTCTTTCTGTTTACTGTATTGCTGTGTTCTCTGAATGGTCTGGGTCCTCGTCAGCTCTTGTCCAATGTGTGGTTTTGCACAAGTAGTCATTAGCCTACGAATAAATTATCCAGACCCTTCATTGTTGAAATATGTTTTCTCTTTCTGGTTGTTAGTATGCTATTCAGGCATAGATGCTGAATTTAGCTCTCTGGATGTAGAAGGAAGGTCACATACTCACTGTGTGTTTGCATGGCTTATGGACAGGGGGAATGCTGGTTCCGGCTAAGGCAGTCTGCTCGGAACCAGACAACAGAAATACCCAACTTAAATCCTTTGACAGTTTTGAAGGAGCGGTTGAGGACTCTAGAGCAGACAGCATCTTGTATGGCAAGAGCTGTTGTGACCAAAGGAAATCTGACTTGTGTGAACAGACAACCTGATTATGAGTTCTTCCTTTCTAGGCAAGGCCGGTAACTACTGGATATCTGAGAGATGACTAGTTGGCTCATCAATTGCTTTTTGTAAAAAGTAGACAAACATCAGCTAAAATCTAACCTCAAACAGGGATAATTGCATGGGTATGTTTTACACTCACGTTGTATCCAACTGTTTTATATATTGCGCAGCTTTCTGTGTGGATGCATCTCTCTCTCTCTCTCTATCCGCACTTGTGTAGAGGAAAAGTAAACTTTTCAGGAGCTGACATTGGTATATATATTGTGATTTGCTCTTGAGATGGAATGAAT
The DNA here is from genome assembly GCA_035590655.1 of Pouteria glomerata. Taxonomy (NCBI): domain Eukaryota; kingdom Viridiplantae; phylum Streptophyta; class Magnoliopsida; order Ericales; family Sapotaceae; genus Pouteria; species Pouteria glomerata. Next base: position 257,564 of record JAVXUM010000004.1, read on the forward strand.
TGAGCTTTCTCAATGTGACTCGCATGGATTCGATTGGAGAGTTTGGTCACATGTTTTACTTTACTACTAGATTGGGATCAAGATTTTGACAAGGTTAAGTTGTATGGACTTTTTCAATTGGTTTCCTTCCTGTTATCCAAGCTATCATCAGTGTATTTCCTTTCCTTTCTCTTCTTTTGTTGGATGGATATTCTGACTCCTCCCTTCCCAGTGTGTTTTGCACTTGTTTCTTTGTGTATAAATAGGATTTCGACTCTCTAACATTGAACAATTTACCACTTCATTTCCCAACTAACAAAGGAAAACAAATTTTAATTGTGATAATATGATTAATAATAAAATTGTATTATTGGATCCGTACACTCTACCGGGAAGCAGCAATATTCCCTCGTCCCCATATATTGTGTTTCTTTGATGTTTCCTGGGGAGAAATAAAAAATGTCCCAACAGCCAGAACCCAAAATCCTCTGCTAGAAGCCCTTGTCGTTTCTCTTGTTGAAGAGTATTTTGTCCAATAGCAAAACGCGATGAATGTGCTTAAAAGTTACGGGAAAAAAAAAAATGAAAAAAATTATATAAAATAAATAAAAAGAGAATTCAAAGTAGAAGTAACATATTTGTTTATTACTAGACTAAACTTGATCAATTTAGTCAAGATAAAACATTGATATCATTCTTCAAATAGAAATTATCCAATTATCCGTATAAAAGATGAGAACATTTCAATATTAGGTTTAGTCAAGTTAAAACATTGATATGATGACAACTTTTTGAATAGTTGTTGGAAAAAAGTGAATTTAAGTGAAATTAGAATATTTTAAAATTTTAGTATAATATAAAATATTTTAAAATTTTTATTGAAAGATAATTTTTCTAACCTTTTAAAACAAAGAATTACTTATTAAATTTTAATATACCTCTTTAAATAATAATTTGAGACAACTATTATATAACTAATTTGAAATTAATAATTATTAAATATATTTCTTAATTGTATAAGTTAAGAATATCTTATCATTGGTGAAAACAAAAAAAAAAGTAAAGTATATTTATTATATAATTAATTTATAACTAATAATTATTAACCATATTTTTTTAAATTTATAAGTTGAGAATATCTTTCACTTGGTGAAAACAAAAGTAAGTAGAGTACAATTAAATTAATTTTTTAATAAATATATTATAGATACGTATTGTTTCTCCGATTAAAAAAAGTTTTAAAATTATTTGATACTAAGATAAGTATTGAAATTAAAAAGATGATAAATTTAAAATAATTATATATATATATATGTGTGTGTGTAAATTTAGAGATATGTCGTCTAATGCTTGATTTGGTCCTTGTAAATAATCTAATATAGATGATATGATCATATGGTATGTATATGTTAAATGATTTTTTATTTATTTGTTATGTCATGTTTGGTCATGTTATGCACATATATGTATATTTTAAAATTGATTAATAAGGAAGGACTATATTTAGATGGTAATTATTAAGTATTAATATTTCACAATTAAGTCTAATCTTCCACCAATGTAGAAATATTATTATATAAAAATTATATAATACTTTCAATTCATAATCAAATATTGGGTGTGTTTGTAGTAACAAAAAGTGAAATAAAGTAAAATCAAATGAGATAAGTTATGAGTTCATAATTCATATAGTGAGATAAAAAGTGAATAATTTTAGAGAGTTTTAAATATTTACATCAAACAAAATAGTGCCGCAGCTATTAAATTTTATTTTGGCAGCAAAAATTTTTCTAATGAAACTTCATAACAATATTAAACAATTTAAAATTTTTCAATCCTCTTTTTAATTATTTATTTATTTTTTGATAAAATACGATTTTAAATAATCTTTTAAAAAATTTAACAATTAATGATATTCATATCTAGTAACAAATATTCATATATGTATATATATATATCTTAACCAAATTGTAAGAACAATGTACCTTTGACCAATATGACACTCTTATATATCCCACATTTGCTACGCCGCTGGAAAAATTTTCTATCTAACTCCCTTTTTTTCAAAATTAATTCTCATTTCATAAATTTCTATAAAATTTAAATTTTTTACTCATTGGAATGAGAGTGTGTTTGGAGTGATAAAAAATAAGATAAAATGAAATAAGTTAGAGTTTATAATTCGTGCACTGAAATAAAAGGTAAAAAACTTTTAGAGATTTGTAACGTTTTATAACAAACCAAATGGAACGTGAACCAAAAGCTTATAACTGTTATAAATTTATATTAATTTTTTGTATTAAATGTTAGATATTATTTCTAAAACTTAAAATGGAAAGAGAACCTGCAGATTAGATTTCAGAGAAAGTGAATAAATTTGATTAATTTTAATTATATATATATTTTGAAATAATATAATTTTATATTGTTTATAAGTGAATTATTTTTTATTTTTTGTAATTAATTCAATTTACCAAATTTAATTTAGTAAATATGAAAGAGTTTGAGATAGTATTTATTATAAGTTAAAATTTAGAAATCATAATTCCAACATGGCAATCATTTTTTTTTTGTATATATATTTGTTGCACATATGACACAAAAGCATTTTATTATAAATTATTTTTGCGAGAGATAATTATTTTTAAAATAGAAGTTGCACAAGAGAATCATATTAAAATTTATTTTTAGAAAAAGGTTAACATTCTTACCAATTTTAGATGCTCTCTCTCTCTCTCTCTCTATATATATTATATATATATAAATAGAGAGAAATTGTTTAGCAAGAACTAAGAAGCAAGGGAAAAATTTTCTTTGGTGTTGGTGGGAGAGCAAAAATGGAAGGAGTAAAGAGTTTTGGGATGAAGATGATGATGGTGGTGATGGCGATGGTCGTTGTTGCTTTCATGGGATTCGCTGCTGCTAGTGTTCCCGCTTGCTGCTCCCATGACCCCGAATGCTGTCAACGCGAACTTGCAAAACTGCCAATTAAACCTTAATTGGGTCCAATCCAATTATACGTATAATTTGCGAATCCGTCGTGATTCATTGCTATTATACATATATATATATATATATTTATATAATAATTGAGAAGAGAAGAGTTGTACTCATTCTCATCGATCATTAATTATCTCCGGAATTATTGTCCTTTCTTCTGTGATATAATTTCTGTTGTTTTATTTGCTTGTGTGATGTGATTGTCAAGTCTTATGGTTTTAATTATTATTATTTTTTTTTTAATTTCATTTCACACCATAAATAAATAATTTTAGATTCATATTCGTCCAAACACAGCCTCTTCAGAGATTTTTCTTTCGTCCACTGCAACCAACGGCCTAACTTCTGGAGCATAAAATATATTTTTGTCATCATGGGTCTTTTCGAAGTGCGGATTTGACGAGTAAAAGAACAAACAAAAAAAGGAAAAGAAAAGAAAAATAAAAAAATAAAATATTAAATCTCAAATAAAGCTCTTACTTAAATGGAATAAAAAATATAATAAATTAAAAGAAATTTGTCATTATTTTAATTTAATTAATTTAAATTTTTTAAACTTTATTTTTTTTCTTCCATTCTCTGTTAATTCATCCGAGGCATTATGGAGATTTTTTTTTTTTTTTTTGTTCACTACCAAGTTTTTTTTAATACGTTAAAAGTGATAAAAAGTGAGATATAAATTATAAGTTTATAATTTGTATAATGAGATAAAATGTAAATAATTTTTTAAAAATTTATAATGAATTAAAGGGAGCCTTAATTAATGGGTTTGTCTTGAAGGTTCAGCGCTTAACGTTTTAATTCTTGTATTTTCGCTATCATATTCAAGATGTAGTACTAATTAACATGGGCGGAGCCACTGTAGAGTCAGCGGCGCGTATTCACCCAGGAAATTTTTTTTTTACTATTTGTTTTTTTTTTTTTTTTATTGATATCAG
>JAVXUM010000004.1:263165-274975 GCA_035590655.1 Pouteria glomerata
TAATTTAAAAAAAAAAAAAAAAAACTCTCATGCAACCCTAGAAAAAAAAAAGGGGCATGTGAATTGCCATTTTCATAAAAATTAGTAAAGAGTGCACTGGCCAACTCCTAGAACATAAAATATAAGTTTTTAAAGTGAGAATTAGATGAAAAAAGATAAAATAAAAAAGGAAAGGAAGAAAAAAAGAAGGGAAAGAAAAGAAAAAAAATAAAATTTCAAATAAATCGTTTAATGGGTTACAAAAATATAATAAAATAAAAAATTGATCAATATATTAGTTTTTTAATTTTATTAATTTTAATTTCTTAAATTTTATAACTTTTCTCTTTTATTTGTTTTATCACCATCGAAGTAAATAATAACTTTTGAACTCATGTTCCGTTTATTTTATTTTGAGAAATTCTTGATTTAAAAGGCAATATATACGAACAAATATAAATTTAAATTTTCAAAATATTGAATTGTTATCTTGAGAGAGGGGGAAGAGGAAGAAACAATAAAATTGGAAACACATTAAATAAAATAATAAAGAAAGAGAAAAATAATTAAGAAAAAAAGAAAGAAAACATGATATGTAAATTCATCAAGAAAATGCAAACAAATGTTTCCAAATAGAATAATCTACATGCAAGTGAAAAGGTTTAGTTTTTTTTTTTTTTTTTAAATAAATAAATTTTTTTACTCGTACGTAAATTTTTATTATTTTTTGTTTTTGTAAAAAAATATGACTAATTTGACTAAAAGTTACTAAACAAAAAAATTAAATTTTTATAAAAATAATTATATAAATCTAAAACTATATATAAATAATAATAGCACGATTATTTATCATCAAACTAAGCTTTTAGAGGTAGAGACACGACGAGAGAGAGGAAAAAAATGGACAAAAATTAATAAAATAATAGAAAAAAAATTGTAATAGAACTGTCATCCAAGGTCAAAAGAAAAAAAAAAAAAAAAAAAAAAAAAAAAAAAAAAGGTAAACGTGACAAAAGGAGAGCAGGCACGTGGATTGCCAATTTTATAAGAACATATATAAGGTTTTCTGTTCACTAGTATGTGAATTTTTTCTATTTTTATTTTATAAAATAATGAGATTAATCTGCTTGGAGGTTATCAAATTAAAAAATTAAACTAAATTAAATTTTGATAAAAAATAACTATATAAATTTTAAATTAAATAAATAATAAATAATGTAATTATTGATTGTCTAATTAGGGATATAGAGATATAAGTGAAAGAGAAAAAATTGAATAAATATAAAATAAAATAAAAAAATTTATTTTTTTTAACCCCGCATGAGAGTGCGTTCTTCTTATTAACATTGTCAATTTTATATGGATGGATGGAAAGTAATTTTTTTTCCATTCATATGTGAATTTTTGTTATTTTTTACTTTTTAAACTAATAGGATTAATCGGCTTAAAAGTTACTAAACCAAAAAAAAAAAAAAAAAAAAAAATTGAATAAGATAATTTTTTAAATATTAAATTACATAAATAATAAATGGTACGATTATTTATTGCCGAATTAAAACTAGTTAAAAATAGAGAGATGCAAGTCAAAGAAAGAACCAAAAAAAAAAAAAAAGACCCCTGTGCGATATGATTTTTGGGCGTGATCGATGACTTGTAGGCGAGGAAAAAAATAATAATAATAATATTTTTTTATTTGTTCGCAAGTTTAGGATAAAAATGATAAAACTTTTTTTCTCTTGCCGGTATTGTTCATTTACCATTAAATCTTTTAAAAAGTTAAAAAGGTTGTCAATTTATTAAGAGTTAGAATATATTTTTATTTTTTTTCTTATTCTTTATTTTATAAACAAATATATCATTTTAAAACATTCATTACTCCACTTTTCTCTTCTTTTCATTTCTTCTTTCTTCTCATTTTTTAAATGATGAGAATTTTAATATTCATTTTTCTCCTTGTTTCTTTTTCATTCTTTTCTTTTCTTTTCTTTTCTAAAAATAAAAAATTATAAACAAATGATATGAGATTTAAAATCTTTTATTTTCTCTTCTTTTTCTTTTATTTCACACCGTTCAAATGAATTGGTAGACAATCTAATATGGATGATTTGATCCAAATTGATATGATAATTAAGTAAATGTTAAATGCTTTTTAATTTGTTTATATGTTATGCCTATATATGTATATTTCAATTTTGTTTAATATGGAACGAGTATATTTTTATGGTAATTATTAAATACTGATATTTGACAGTTAAAAATTTAATCTTCCGCCAGCAAATGCAGAAACAACATTATATAAAATAATAAAAATTATGTAATTCTTTTTATTTAAAATCAAATATAAATATTATCCTATTTTGGTAGTAGGAATCTTCTCCAAATGGAACTTCATAAAAATATTAAACAATTTAAAGTAATCCAATATCATTATTAATTTGCAATCATCCTTTTTACGGTGAGGTGCATATGTACACGATCAATCACAATTACAACCCATGTTAAAATAATTTTAATATCTAAAATTATCCTTAAAATTTTATTATATTACCATAATTATTCTTAATAATTTTATTGTAAAAATATTCTTACTATATCTTAAAAAAGTTTGTAATTTTCGTTATTATTAACTAAAAATGTTAAATTCACTCTTATATAGGTGAGAATATCTCTCCAATTTTCCTCATTATTAACTAAAAATGTTAAATTCACTCTTGAATAGGTGAGAATATCTCTCCCTATATGCAATTTATAATTTATGAATTATCCTCTTAAGATATGTTTATTTTGTGATAACGGGAAGTAAAAATTATTTACACTCTCTTACATATGTTTAGATGGGGAGGGTATCAATTACTATGAGGTAACCATTACCCCCATATAGGGGTAAAAGTATTACCCTGGTGGGGAGATAGATGATGTTGGGAAATGAAAATTTTTTACCTTTTTCTCGTTATTCCCATTAAATATATCTTTATAATCCTTTACAATTAATTTTTACTCTTTCAAAACCTTTAACATTCCAAATATAATATAATTATTACTGGATAATATTTACTCTTTCATTCTAAATACAAGTACAAGAAACTTGTTATCCAATCAACCCTATAATCTTTTACCCTCAAATTTTTCATTCCGTACTAGACATATCCTTATAATAAAAATTGAGAATAATATGATAAGTTACATTTCTAGATTTTTTAATATGTGGAGACATAATTAATACTCCAATTTTTAAATATTTTACTTATACCATATGAGTTACTTCCCTATGATCAAATTTAAGAATATTTTAATAAGTTAACATAGTTAATTATTTTTTTAATAAAAAGTATTTTTCATTATAAAAATTTAAATTGTACAAAATAAAAAACATGTTTTTAATTATAAAAATTTAAATTGTATTAATAGATTGTTTTTGATAGTAAGTAGAATTAATTATAAAACCAATGAATCAAAAGTAATTTTGCCGTTTGAATAACATCAAAACAACAAAATAAAAAAATAAAAATAAAAAAAGTTTCAGTGGATTTTGTGGAGCGGAAATATCATCACCCTTGATCATGTTATGCATACATATACATATATATTAATTTTGGTTAATATATATGGAAGGACTATATTTATATATGGTAATTATTATTTAGGTACTAATGTTGGACAATCAAGTTTAGTCTTCCACCATCAAATGTAGAAACAATATTATATAAAAATTATTCGAGCTTCCTCGCATAACAGAATATTATATAAAAATTACATAGTAGTTTTTATTTCAAATCAAATATAGATATTAGTTTCTATTTTGGTAGTAGAAATCTTCTCTAGATGGAACTTTATAAAAATATTAAATAATTTAACAATTTTTATTTTTCTCTTTTTTTTTTTTTTCTTGACAAAAAATATTTTGAATAATCTTGTAAAAATTTAGGCGTCATTTGATTTGTATTTCTATTTTTTGTTTCTATATTTTATGTCTTCCATTTTAAGATTCATGTTTTAAAAATATTGAAAATATATTTAATTTGACATTTTTTATTTTTTTTATTTTAAAATTTTTCTTATTTTAGATCAAAAAAAATTTAAAACAATTTTTAGTTATTTTGCATTCTATCTATAAATTTAATTTTTATTTTTAAAATAAATTTTAAAAACACGAGTCATCAAATGCATTTTGACCTATTTTTCTTCTTCTTGAAAGGAGCAGAATAAAAAATGAACCCAAACCAATTATATATATATATATTACTATTAATTTAAATTTAAAAATCATAAATAATTTATACACTTTTATCCAGTGGCAACTTTAAAAAGTTTTAGATGATAAAATTATATAAAAACTTAAATAATAAATACAAAATAATTGAAAATCTTAATAAATTGATACCAATGTTTTCGATAAAATAATGTAACGCAGCCCTTGCGTTTATCTCCCCTCACTCTCTGTATATATATATGTATGTATGTATGTATAAATACAAAAGAATTGTTTAGCGAGAAGCAAGGAAGGATTGTATTAAAAATTTAAATTGTGCAGTTGTGTTGGTGGGAGAGCAACAATGGAAGGAGTGAAGAGTTTTGGGATGAAGAAGGTGATGGCGATGATGGTCATGCTCATTGTTGCTTTCATGGGGTTCGCTCACAGTGGCAGTGCTGTCCAAATCCAATGCTGTCCCAGGATCCCTCTCTGCTGCAACCGCGAACTTGGAAAACTGCCAAACCTACCTTAATTAGCTCTAATAAATATATAAAAATATGTATAATTCCTGAATCCGTCGTGATTCATTGCTATTATACATACATATATATATATATATATGAAATAATTGAGAAGCTCAGTCATTCTCATCTTTTGGGTTTTCCTTCCTTCTGTGATTTCTGTTAATTCATCTATTTATTTCCTTGAGTGATTGTCTCATGGTTTTATTTTTTTTTTTTTCATTTTACCCCCATAAATAAAAGTAAATTAATAAAATTACAGAAATAATTTTCAATCCATACATATTTATCCAACCTTTTCAGTGATTTTCCTTTCGTCCACTGCCAAGTTTTTTACATTTAATTAGTTCTAAAGCTTTAGTGATCATTGTTTTAATTCTTCTTCTTTTTTTTTTTAATACTACTGTACGTGTTCAAGCTTTTGCGCTCAATGTTTTTATTACCGGGTTCAATGTTTTAATTCTTTTTTTTTTTTTTTTAATCGGCTGAAGTTATATACACCGACAAACTGCAGTTTCTACAGTTATATGTGTTGGAATTTTTATAATTAACTAGTAGAGACGGCCCGTGTGGCTAACTTCCAGAACATAACATACAAATTTGTCAATGCTGTTTATAAAATGAGGATTTGACCCAAAAAAAAAAAAAGAAAGAAAAAGAAAAATATATATATATAAAGAAGTAGAGAAAATTTTAAATTCTCAAACAAAGCTCCTCATCTAAAAATGAATATAGTAAAACAAAGTAAAAATTGTCAATATATTAGTTTTTTAATTTAACAAATTTAAATTTCTTAAACTTTACATCTTTTTTTCTTTCATTTTAATCACAATCCAAGCAAGAGACCCTTTGTTTTCTTTTAACAAATGATTGGTTCAAAAAATAATTGATTAATTTTCTTGAGATTTATACAAAATAATACATATAATAGGTAAGTTTATGATTCGAATATTATTAAGCGACCCAACTAAACTATCTCATAAACTAATTCAGTACAGTTATACCTGATTATGAAATTATAATTTTGTAGGAATTCCTTTGATATTAGAAATTAACTAATTTGCCAAACTTATTCTTTTTGCGGTATAGAAAAAGAAAGATTAAGGGGGTGTTTGGCACCAAAAAAATACTGAAAAATTCTGAAAAACTCTAAAATTCTCTATTACTTTTTACATATTCATACCTATTATAATTTTAAAAAAAAAATTGCATAACTCGAATTTAATTAATAAAATAACTGTAATTTTTTTTTAATGTGATCACCGTCATCCAAGTTACCAAACAAGACCCATTATCAATATTTTTTTGAAGATATTTCAAAACCGTTATGACATATTTCTATGTAAAAGTCAAAAAGTTTTATTATTCATTTCTGAAAAACGGGATTTTACGTCAAACACCCAAAAATTTTCAAATCATATTTTTCGTTATTTTTCATTATACCAAACACCCCTTAATTGTATTTGTATCTTATAATATAGACAGAACTTGATAGAGAATATTTTATTTTCACCCTCTTAGTTTGAAATATATTTAACTTTATTATACTCATTTTAAAGATAATTTAAAATTACCTTTTTATTGAATGATACTTTAATATTTCATTTTATGCATTTTAAAAATTTACTCTACTCTTATTCTATTTTTTCTTTAAAAAAAAATTAAAAAAAAAAATACAATTACTCATTTGGTATACTCAAAAAATATTTATATAATTACTTTAAGTATACATAACAAAATATAATTAATTAAATGTCTCCTAATTTTAATTTTATTTTAATTCTTATTTCAATTCTTTATGATCATCCGTTATCATTCTTTTCACAATAGAAATATATTTTTTATTTTTGTTATGAAAACAAAGTAATTAATGACATTAAAAATAAAAATAAATTCAAGGCCCATCCAATTTTTTCAAAAATTTAATTTAAAAATAATTTTTTCAATAAACAATTTATCTTATTTTTATTAGTAGTTAAATTTTAAGAATTGATATCAATATACTATATTATGTTAAATGATTATAATTTTAAGACTTCCATTATCTAAGCACTATTAAAAAAATATTATTGCAATTGTTATGCTTCTATAACTAATAGATGTCGATGCACACACTATGTGTATGAATATTTTTTTTGTCTTAATAATTAGTAAAATTATAAAAAAATAACAAAAAAATATGTTAAATAATAAATAATAAATAGTTAAGGTTGTTTATGTAAATAATACATAATTAAGAAGTATTAAAATATAATATAAAAGTTACAAATTAAAAGATAGTTAAAAGGTATTTAAGATAAACAAAAATATAAATAAATAAAATTACATAATTATATGACAGTTATAAAAATTTATTTTTTAATGCCATTAAAGTATGGGTGGTTATAGGACGTTAAAATATATTATAGAAAAAGAAAAAAAAGCTTCACAAAAAAAAAAAAAAAAAAAAAAGGTTTCACCAAATTTTAGTATTTGCCCTATAATATTATAGATAAAAGAACTCTTAGCAACTTTTATGATTTTTTTATTTTTAATTAGGAAATTATTATAATAATAAAAAATTATCTTCTCCAATTTAATTTTAAATTATTTAAATAATTTTTAATTTTGTAATAAATAAATATAAAAATAAAATTTTTATTTATGTTTAATTTTTGATTTTTGACTTTTAACTTTACTTTATAAATTATAAATAAGTAGGCCTATTTACAATTCACAAATAAATTCTTGTATTTCACTTTACTTTTTCAAATTGATATAAATTTAAGTTTTTTAGAAGGATATTTACGATATTAAAATTATATAAAATATCTTATTAAAAAAATAAAAGTAATTATCTAATTTTTTTTAATAAATATTTAAAATAGAGTGTAAGAATTTATTTGTAGAATATAAATAAATTTACTCATAATTATTATTTATGTCATGTTTATCATGTTATGCATATATATATATATATATATATTTTAATTTTGTTTAATATGGAAGGACTATATTTATAAGGTAATTATTAGGTAATGATATTTGACAATTAACTTACCCAAAAAAAAATAATTGACAAATAAGTCTAACCTTTCACCAATAAATGTGGAAACAATACTATATAAAAATTATATAATACTTTTTTATTCAAAATCAAATATAGATATTAGATTCCATTTTAGTAGTAGGAATCTCTCCAAATGGAACTTCATAAAAATATTAAATAATTTAACAATTTTTATTCTTCACTTTTATTTTTTGATAAAAACTAATTTTAAATAATCTTTTAAAAAATTTGGTGGCATTTGATTGTATTTTTATTTTTTATTTTGAGATCCATATTTTAAAAATATTAAAAATACATTTGGTTTGGCATCTTTTATTTTTTTAAATTTTTTTTTATTTTAGGTCAAAAAAGTTTAATATAATTCTTAATCATTTTGCATTTTATTATAAACTCGTTTTTTGTTTTTTAAGAGAAGTTTATTAAGTATGTTTTTGAGCTTTTTTTTTTAAAGAAATGTAAAATAAAAAATGAGCCCATAATAATTATACTAAATGAATTCAAATTGATATACATACCAAGTAAAAAAAATATTCAGATATATATGTATACAAATACAAATATATTTATTATTAATTATCATAAATAATTTAGGCACATTCATCCCCCCTCTCTCTCTGTTTATATATATATACAAAAGAATTGTTTAGCAGGAAGCAAGCAAGCAAGCGAGCGAGGGTTGTATTAAAATTTTAAATTGTGCATTGATCTTCGTGAGAGAGTAACAATGGAAGGAGAAAAGAGTTTTGGGATGAAGGAGGTGATGAAGGCAGTGGCCATGGCCCTTGTTGCTTTCGTGGCATTCTCTCAGGGTGCTATCTATTGCTGTAGGCATATCCCTATGTGCTGCGTCCGCGACCTCGGAAAAGTGCCAAGTCTTAATTAGCCCCCATTTAATAAAATATGTATAATCTCTGAATCCTTCGTGATTCATTGCTATTATACATATATATATATATATATTTATATAATAATTGAGAAGATCAGTCATTCTCATCATTAATTATATTATATGTCTTTTGGATTTTCCTTTCTTTTGTGATTTCTGTTGATCCATCTGTTTTATTTGCTTGTCTGATTGTCAAATCTCATGGTGTTATTTTTTTTTTTTTTTCTTTCTTTCATTTCACACCATACATAAAAATAAATTAATAAATTACGGATATAATTTTAAATCCATATTAATTCATCCAAACCGAGCCCTTTTAGAGATTTTCCTTGCGTTCACTACCAGGTTTTTTTTTTTTTTCTTTTTTTTTTTTTACATTTAATCAGTAGGTTAGTCTTAAAAGTTTTAGTGCTCATCGTTTTAATTCTTGTATTTTCAGTACTAATTAATCCTTTCAAATTACATCACCAAGAAATTGCAGTTTTTATAGCTACATAATAACTTCTGACACATGAGTACAATTTTGTGGAGAGTGTTTTAATTTTGAAGTGAGCATTTAACGAGGAAAAAGAAAATATAAAATTTCAAATATAGCTCCTTATCTAAATGGAATAAAAAAAAAATTTGTTAACACATTTGTTTTTTAATTTAATTAATTTAAATTTCTCAAACTTTATATCTTTTTTTTCTTTCATTCTCTATCACAATTCAAAAAAGAGAATAAGTTTTGAATTTATATTCCTTTTATTTTCTTTTAGGAAATCATTAACTCTAAATGAATAAGTTCGTATCATCAAAATATTAAAATTGTTATCGTGGGAGTATGGATGGCGATTTAAACTAATCCTGATAGATATTTACCCTACTCCAATTATTCAATAAGTACAAGTATTTTTAAATTTTACAGGTAATAAAATGATTTAAGTTATAAAAATAAAATATCTAAGTTTAGGGACAACATGTGTAGTATATGCCAAAGGCATTACCTAAACTTGTTTCGAGTATAGGATGTCCAACAAGTAAATAGGATAGGATATCCCATACCAAATTACTCTCACTAATTACTCATTTATTTATCGATCCAAATTACTTGATTATTTACCCAAATTATTGAATATCTAAATTTATATATTTAAGTTAATATCATCAATTTGAATACTAAATTATATACATATTGTCTTCAAAGAATAGAAATTCTTTAATTAATATTAAGTAATTCAAGATTTGTCATTAAATAATTTGTTTTAAGTTCAAGATTTGGTTCTTGATTTATCAAAATACATGGGCACGAATTTCTCTCTTTTTTTTTTTTTCTTAATTATAGTAGAGGTTCAAAGACAAAATTAAATATGAGATTTTTTTAAATTTTATTTTTGTAAAAGTAATAAAAAAATTTTACTAAATACAAAATATTTAAAAGGTTTTATTCAAAAATAAATTTTTTCACTTTTAAAGTTATTGTATTTAAAGAATTTTTTAACCATTATTTTTAGTTCTTGTTTATGATGTAATTATCTCATATTTGAAAGTTATGGATACCCCATTACTTAATAAATATCCAATTACCAGATGATTTAGGAGATAGTAGTCAATTAGAAATATCCGTCGAGTACTTGCCTAATCCTGGTCCGTACTTGGGAGACATAGACAAAGAAACGAAAATTGTATAAATATAAAATAAAATAATAATGAGAGAGAAATATAATTAAAAAACAACTAATTTTCAAGAAAAAATATTCCGAACAAATTAAGATTTTCTTTTTACTTTGGTAAGTTTTAGACATAAAAAATAATATGTTATTTAAATTTATAAAAAAAATACAAATAAATACTTCCAAATAAAAGAATCCAAATACACATGAAAAAATTCAAGTTTTTATTAATTGTACGTGAATTTTGATGTGACCAATTTATCTAAAAGTTACTACAAAAAAAAAAAAAAAAAAATCAATTTTTGGCATCAATTAATAATATAAGTCTAAAATTAAATAAATTATATGTAGAACAATTATTTATTGCCATAATAATATAAGTCTAAAATTAAATAAATTATATGTAGAACAATTATTTATTGCCAAACTAAGCCTAATTGTTACTAAACAAAAAAAAAATCCATTTTTGTTAAAAAATATTATAAACATCAACAATTAAATAAATAATAAATAGTGCAATTATTTATTATCATTTTTTTTGAAAGGTACAATTATTTGTCGTCAAAAAACTCAAAACTAATAAATCTAAAGGTAAAATACAAAAATATTTCCTACACTTTACTTTTGATCTTACTTTGATCTCACTAGCTTCAATTATAACAATCAAATCTTTGCACTTTTAGTCAAATAATAATCAAGTCTTTCCATCTTTTTTTTTTTTTTTTTTTTTTGGGTTAATTGTAGGCATTAATACGAAAGTAAAATTTTCTTTTTCCCTCGTTACATCCCCAAATGATGATTTCTCGTAATCTACTATTTAAAAGGGCATACCGTCATCCTATTCGTCATCAGGCGATGGAAAATTCAATCACATCTAAGGATGCATCGCGCTATCCCTTGCAAAGACCACCACTTCATCGGTAACACCCACATCATCTTCAGTGGAGCCATGGCCCTCCTACTTGAGTCCCATTTGCAAAAATTTCAACGCAATCTTCGTAAACTCTGACACTGTTACACGATTAGATAATTTAAAAATCCCACTCATGAACTTTGCTCAGATCTCTGTAAAGTTACTGTGTAGCATGCTATCTCCATCGCGTCAGAGGCTCCTGGATCTGAACTTTTTGCAAATTTAGAGGCCACGTGAGGACTCGAATCGGAGATCTGTGATGGCAGGAGCTAAGGATGTGGAGCGAGAAATAAGGAGATGCCTTAGAACTAGCGAGTTAGGGTTTTGCTGAGCTCAAAGAGGTTTTCTTTGACACCTTGTTCTAGTGTAACAGGTGATGATGGATCGATTATCGATGGTGTTACTCATCCTTGGGATTGACGATGCTATTGCCATTTATCGTCATCGTCATCTTACTCGATTAACTTTAATTTTTGAAAAGTAATGAGGAAAAAAAATAATTTTATACTCACACAATTAACGAGATGAAGATAGAAGAACTTGTTAGGAACCCGCAAGACCAACAAGCTGCACCAAGTCATGCCAAGAGGTCAAGGCAAGCAACCATGACAAGTCCTA
>JAVXUM010000004.1:275075-293687 GCA_035590655.1 Pouteria glomerata
AAATAAACTGAATAATTTCCCAGCAGACTTATGTTTGCACGAATTGGATTAGCCATCCAGAATTAAGGCTTCCATCATGATTGTTACTTGACCAAAAGTGTAAGAATTTTAATTATTATAATTGAAACTAATGAATTTAAAGTGAGATTGAAAATAAAGTGTGAAGCAGGTTTTTATACTTTAGTCTAAATTTAACCAAAGATAAAGAGGTTCAGGTGAGATAAAGATAAAATTAGATAAACGTGAAATAAAATAGTAAAATAAAGGAGACAAAAAATAATTATAAAATAACCAATTAAAAAATCACTCTCCTGCAAAGCTTTAAAAAAAATTAAAAAAAAAACGACGAGGCATGTGAATTGACATTTTGATAAAACTAGCAAAGAATGGCTGCGCAAGGTAACAGCTAACTTCTTTATAACGTAAAATATAAAATTGTTAAGGGTGTTTTTGAAGTGGGATTTGATAAAAAAAAATAAAATAAAATAAAAGAGTGAAAGAAAAAGGGAAGAAAGAAATATAAAATTCCAAATGTATTTTTTTTTATTTAAATGGGTTATAAAAATATAATAAAATAAAAAATTCATCAATATATTAATTTTTAATTTAATTAATTTTAATTTTTTTAATTTTATACTTTTTCCCTTTTATTTTTTTACCACAATCCAAGATCAGATACACATTAAGAGTGTGTTTAGAATAATAAAAAATGAGATAAGGTGAAATAAGTTATAGTTTTGTAATTCGTGAAGTGAGATAAAAAGTAAATAATTTTTAAAGATTTTTAAATTTTTTTTTATTTTCTATCACACTAAACAATGCCTAAATAAAATAATAAAGAGAGAGAGAAAAATAATTAAGAAAAAATGAAAACGTGTTATGTAAATTCATGAAGGAAATGCAAACAAATGCTTCTGAATAAAATAATCAAGAAGCGAGTGAAAATTTTGTGTTTCTTTTTTTTTAAATAAGTTTTATTTATTTGTACGCAAACTTTTATCATTTTTTATTTTGTAAAAAATGTGACTGATCTAACTAAAAGTTACCAAACAACAAAAAAAAATAAAGTTTTGTAAAAAAATAATCATAGAAGTCCAAAACTAAATAAATAATAATAATACGATTATTTATTGTCAAACTAAACTTTTAGAGAGAGAGAGAGAAATGAATAGACATGAAAAAAATAATAAAATAAGGGAGAAAAAATAATTAAAAAACAATTGGTTTAATGAAAACGAAAGCATTCTCATACGATGCTTTAAAAAAGAAAAAAAAATCTGACAGTAGACAACAGGAGCGGGCACGTGGACTGCCAATTTTATTAAAAAAAAAATAAGCTCCTTTTCACTCATATGTAAATTTTTATTATTTTTATATTGCGAAATAATGAGTTTAGGAGGTGTTTGGGATGAAATTAAACTCTGAAAAATTCTAAAAATTTTTAAAATTTATCTCACTGCACGTATTACGAACCCACAAATTATCTCATTTTATCTCACTTTTCATCACACCAAACACCCCCTTAATCTGCTCAAAAATGACCAAACTACAAAAATAAATTAAGTTTTAGTAAAACATAATTATGTAAGTCCAAAATTAAATAAATAATAAATGGGATGATTATTTATTGTCAGAACTAAGACTAACCAAAAATAGACACAAATGAAAGAGAGAAGAAAAATAAATAAATATAAAATAAAATTAGAGAGCGAAAACTAATCTAATAAGATTCTCTATATATGATGCTCGGAAACCAATTAACAAATGTCATTGTCCTTACTTCGTTTAACAGGGCTGATCTTTGCCCCATACAAAAATTCTACACAACCGTAAACTACTACCAACACGAGAGGCGGTAACAACCAAGACCTTGATTTCTCCACCGTCAAATAAGAAGAATGAATACAACATCATCAGCACTTTACAAGATTCTAAAATCCTTCGAAAGAAATGCTTCTCTGCTTATACTCTTGTATATAGCAACATTAGAAAACGCAATCCCCAGAGATGTGGTGCCATGCGCATAAAGATTGTTTCACTTGAAAATGTTTTAGCAAAGTCCATCCAATCACAACTATGCAGCAGCCCAATCTTCATCACTTCCATCACTATCCTGAACAATAACAAAACCACTAATCAAATTGGCAACTATCAACAAGTCTTTGACTCAGTATTTACCACAGTTTAAATCCCCTTGAAGACGCCATTATTCTCATCTTTCTCCATAAACTGTTTTGACCTTCAAGTGCGAAGGACTCAATATTGTATTTATATTATTTAACAAAATGATGTAATTATTTCACCCATGTCACCAAAACAAAAATTCAAAAAAAAAAAAAAAGAAAATGGAACTTTATAAAATCCATATTAGTGAAAATTCAAGACCTTTGATGTGCTTGAAAATTCTTCAATGTCGTCATCTTCAACCTGTAAAGTATATCAACAATTGAATCGAGCTTTAGCATTACAAGAGGATTCATTTAATTCAATATATTATAGCTTATTCCGTGTTGATTTCAGAGAGAGAGAGAGAGAGAGAGAGAGAGGAAAAACTAACTTTATACCATTCTATAGATCAAAGTTAAGAATCCCAGCAGGACTTATCTACTACAGATTTTTCAACTATACCACCAATTCTTTTGTGGCGCACTTCCAAATCTTGCATTGTTAGCTTTTTCATTATCCAATTAAAGATATGTTTACAAATATCAAACAATCTTGTCTAATTTTTTGACAGCATTAATGCAAAAACAAGTTGCTACATTTAGTGGCTAACTCTCCACATATTATAAAAATCCAACAGATCACACAGAAGTTAATCATTTAATTATTAGTCACATCAAAAGCTAAAACCTAAGTCGCAGAAAAAGACAAATAAAATAACTTAGAAGGCTTTTCTAAACCGTAATGGAAAATCAAAGAGATGCTGAAGTGCACATCATCTTTCAAAAGAGCAGTATAAAGTTTATTTTTATTCTCTCTCTTTATTCTTAATGGGAAGTTTTGTATTTTTGACTTTTGGTCTAGTTGCCCTTTCTTTCTCATATAAATATGAAAATAAGGATGAAAGGCCAGTTGAAGGCCATGGACTGCGCAAGCACTGCAACTAGGTATAAAGGTTGGGCCATTGGTTTAAATAGTACAAAGGTACCAAAATGGCATGAGCAAGAACACACGAGAGATTCTATTTGGCTCTGCGCTCTAATCAGAATTAATCAACCCTAAAATTCGCTAATAAATGGCCTTTTACTTTGTCAGCATAGCAGAGCCTATGACATAAACTCTGAGTCATGACTTTAATGCTATATTTGTATTAAAAATTTGTCAAGGGAAAAAAAATGCAACGGAAATAAAATTACTTATGTATATATATATATTCAGCTCTAAATAATTAACTAAATAAAATCTCTATTCAATTTCTTCTCATTTTTCTAACCCAAACAAAGAAAGAAAATAAATTTAATATGTGTTTTTCATCAGTGAAGTCCAGGAATAATGACTTTAACCATACCAAATAAATGACAGTAGCCTAATCTCCAAACAAATTAGAAGTTTCAAACTTAAAACGATTCCTAAATTTGAAAATGCTAAAGGAGAATATTAAAACCGCCAGCCATGTATTACTACTAATCTCATACTTTAAAATGTAAGTTGTAACAAAGCATATATATAAATCTGACTACTTATATATATAAATCTGACTACTTATATGCTTTGTTACCTTCGTGATTCCTCAAGATGGTCATAACGTATGTCAGAGTTCAAAGACTGGCTAAATGATATTTGCCAGGTCCCTACGGAGAGCTTGTTGGGTTATGTTTCAAGCTGTGCAAGATGGATATCCATCCTCCAGCTTGAGGGGGATACAAAAAGTGTTAAGAACAAGTTTGTAAGTTCACTAATACTTAAGAATAATAAATACAAGAAACGTTAATCCAATCTAGGATTCAGCTCTGTGTCATGCGTTCCTCTCTCTTCTATTCTTTCCCTCACCTTCCTCACTTATTATCAACTCTCTGAACATCTCATGATCTACAGCTCATAGCTATCAGCCTTTCACAATCTCACAAATAAAAATTTCCATTCCAATGCAAAATCACGACTGTCATTAGTTTCCTTCTCACAACCAAGAATACAGCATAACAACCATTAAAGGACAAACGCAGACGAAAGGATAAGCAGCTAGAATAGTTAAACCTGACAAGAAGTAATAGCGACAGCCAATTTTGAAGCAGGAACTTGACTCTTTTTCCCCCCTGCTGGGGTTGAAGTTGAAGGGGAAGGGGTAAAATCTTTTGTCTTCCTTTTGTACACTTTGGCAGGTTCAACAGAGTTTGATTTCTGGAAACAAATAGAATTTCTGTCAATAAAAGCATCTGATGAAGTTTTGGATTCTCAAGTAAGTCCAATCACCAGGATACTAAGAATCAAACATCCAAAGATCATTGAGAACCTAGCAACATGATCACCAGGCTTTACTTGATGTCAGGTAATTAGCTCATGATTCAAATTACGAAAGTGAACCAAATACCAGCCATAGGATAGCACCAGATGGGGTCAAATTGTTATTAATAGATGAAAATTTCCCGTGGCATTTAATTAAATCAACAAAATGAATGCTTATTAATTACGTTTGAAAAGAGTAGTCATAGACCCTAAAACTCGTTAATAGTAGTAATTTCATAGTATTTTGCACACTTTTAGCTTGATTTTGCTTTCTTACAGTGAATTGTTCTTAATTGCAAGAATTAATATGAAAAACTGTTAAATTGGATTAAAGATGGAGAAGAAAGAAAAGAAATAGCAAAGCTGGAGTAAAAATGAAAAAGGGTGGAAGAATAGAAAATTTAGCCTACACCATAGTCCAGTAGCTTATCGGTTGGTTTAACACCTAGAAAAATTTTAATTTTTGTGGATATAATTCTCTTCTTTCCGTCCGGAAGCCATATTGTAGTTCAGACATGGAGGCTCAAAATAGTTCGTGTTTTCTTCTGTTTTAACCCTAGGGTTTGACACCTATATATAGACCTTCTAGATTTCTTTACTTGATTTAATCCATAAATGATGGATAGATTGTTACTTGATGATTGATTGCCATGAAAATATAACATGCAAAGTTGCATGGCAGGATTTATATTCTCCGGATCTATTTATTTCTTTTCAAAAAGCTTCAAAAACATATAATATCGATCATATTTCGTAGAAATCCCTAATGATATTGTCCGATTAAAACATTCATATATTTTTGGAATCAAATAAAATAGCTCTGGACCAAAGACAAATCGATTGAATATCTTTCCGGTTTTCCTTTCTTAATGTGAAATCAAAATTGTGCTTTGAAAAAACCATTTTAACGATAACATCTTCCGGTTTATTATTTCTGAACGTGAATCTTAAACTGAGATTAAAAGTGCATTCAATTTGATGATAAACAATATACGTGAATTTGTAGGTTAAATCAAGATATTTAATTTGTTATCCTTTAAATTCAGTTCATATTGCTTGCTTTGATTAATTTAAATTGCTCGCTATATTAGGATTACTTAGATTAAATTTAGAATATTTGCTTTTAGTTTAGTAGTTAATGTACTCTATTTAAAGTGGAACCCCCACCCTGAGGACCCCCACCGCCCTGCCCTGAGTTATGGTGAAAGAGGTAAATCGCGGGATGTGCATCGGCAGCGCAGGATGCGAAAGCTTGCCTTTTACCGTCAAGTGTAATGCAAGGGCCCAACTTCCACTAGGAATCGAACCCTCGCCGCGGCCGGCCAAGTACTACCTCACCCTTACCCTTTCGCCAACCGACCTATGCCCCGGGGGCTTAATGTGCTCTATTTAAGTTTCGTTTAATAATTGCTGAACCAACTATCAAAAAACTCTAGTTCTCAAACCTAATTTATTTTTTTGTGTTTGGAGACATAGATTTAGTTAACTTAGGAACCCTAGAATTCGGAAAACCTAGCTTCCTTGAGGATACGATCCTAGTTTCATCAAGTTAAACCACATTGCACACCCTTACACTTGAAAGTTTATTCTAAACACTTTATTTTAAAGTGGTCACTTATCTTTGGTTTAATAATCCACCGATCTTTGTACAACTACTGCAAGAACATGCACAACAGAATGTTACAAGCTGTCCTTGAGTACATGACTTACCACCATTAGGATGATCGGTTGCACATAAACAAGTGTTGTGCTTGCCAGTAGAGTGGAAACTTTTAGTGTTATGGTGATATAAAAGTGAACATTACAGTTATCATTTATAATATATTTTAACATTTAGATACTATATTATATTATAAAAATTAAAAGTATACAAGCAAAATTAAATTGAATTTTATTTCTCTAAATACCTTCATTTTCAGTGAATGGTGTGTTATTTAAGTTCGTATTATTGGATATTGCAACTTTGTGTAGGTATCTGAAATTATGTAAATTGCAATACAGAAAAAAAAAATCTGTGATAAAGATAAAAATTAAAAAAAAAAAATTGATTTATAAATTGAGCATAATTAGGCGGGCTTGGGATGACAATAAACCCAACAGTTAAATAAGGTTAGGCTTGGGCAGCAGATGTGTATTACCATCAAGTGCCGGTCTAGCCAGCCCATTGTCCACCCATATATATCAGTTGAGTTTAGCAGTGACAATGAATTTTCATTCAGTAGATTTCAAAGCTTCTAACTAGCTTCAATACTTTTCTTTTTTTTTTTTTTTTTAATTTTTTTCGTTTTTCTTTGGGTAAAATAGGAAAAAATGTGGATAATGTTTGTAAATATTAATTATAATCATTATAATCAATTGAAAATACATACAATAAATTGTCAAATCTAAAAATTAGCAACATTTATAAGCAAGCTTTTATTAGTAAAAATATAAACATTAAGTGTTAAAATATTTCTACAGTGACAATGATTAATGGATTGTACAAAGTATATCAAGTTATTTTTGAGCTTTCAATTAATAATTGTTGCATGACAACGTGAAATCATTAATTATCAAAAACAAATATGTAAAACATGATTTAAAAAGTGGTTAATTTAGTAATACACATGTTAATCATGCATATACATCAAATAAAATCTACAAAAAGAAAAATACTAGTTATAGCTTAATAAAATGTGATTCAGCAAAAAACACATTTTTTTTCCATATTTGAGGGATTTGTGCACTCCGTTTTCATTATTGTCACTTGGGCAACTACCGTTACTTTAGACATTGGACAGAGAAGCCAGTTCGTTACTTTACCTTTATGCTTAAATCAAAAGGCATCCCTTACTTCTTATGCTTGGATCATGAATAATAAAATGAATGCGGATGAAATCCCAGGCAGGCAGGCTTTTGGAATTGGTTCAATTACCCTATCTCGATCAAAGGAGTTGAGGAGGGGCGACATGAAGTTAACAAGTAATTTCTTATTATCGCAAATTAGGAGTCAAGGCATCTTATATCATTCTTTTGGGGGATGGCTAAGGCAATTATTATTTGGTCATACACAACACCACCCAAGTTGACCTTTTCTGTATGGTGCACAATGCATGGTAAAGTTCTTAACATTGACAAACCAGTTAAGAAGACATCTTGGGAGTTGGTCTTGACCATTTATGCAAATCCTGGTTTTTCCCATGGGTTGGGAAAGACCTTTCTTGGTTGGTGGGAGCTCAAATCAGTAGACACAGAAGAAAGTTTAGGCAATTTGACTGCTTTCCAGTTGGTAGACTTGATTTACAGAAAGCACAACAAGAGAACATGTCGTGTCTCTTAATCACCCTTGTATAGATTGAATAGCAACTTTTGTCCATTTTATATAGCTAGCCATCTACAAAACTTGATCCCAACCGTTGGGCTTCACAGAAGAAATTAAGACGTAGAAAGAATACAGCTTTTTCCTGCTTTGTTTGCTTTCTGTACATGGGTCTTCATCCCCACGATTATATCTTTATCCACATTTTTTATTACTTATCAGAAAAACGTAATGCTATGTGTATGTATGTGTAAGATATCAGTTTCTGGTCAGGTTGAATCAACCCGAGGACAAAACTGAGTACGTTAAAAGTACCTTTGTTCACCATTCAGCAAATAAGAAGACAGATTATGGAGCAGTTGTGGCAGTCCTTGAACAAGGGGGTGTGACATACCCACCCTGAGGCCCCACAAGGCCATATCCTCCACAATTATTTTTAAAATTGCTGTTCTAGGGACTCAACTGATGATCATATTTAACAGTGACAAATCATAACTGAAGATAGCATGATAACCAAACAGAAAATCCCTTCCCAATACTTTCCACTAGCAACAACAACTTCAAATACCAACACTTCTACACGTATCACAAATGAACCATAGTTGATACAGGACTAAGAAAGGAAGGGGGTGTGTTGGGCACACGACAAATGACACGCATCCATCACTTAAGGATATACATAAAACATATTGCAAGTTGAAGAGGAAGGTGGGGGAACTAAAAATCAAATGATAAAATGAAAACAATGTAAATTAATACCTCATCCTTCATCCTTTAATTGTTTTTTAATTTTAGAAATTCTAAAAGTCAACTTTTAATTTGTTTTCGTACATAGTTTTCTAAAATGGATATTAGGGATTTTTGTTCCCAGTTATTTGCTAACATACAATGAAAACATGATTTCTTACTAAGTGATTTAAATATAACATAAATATGTCAATTAACATAAAAAAAAATAATAGATAGCTATCATTTTCATGTCTACACATAAGAATATATGATTTTTCGTAGACATGCCCCCCTCGTGTAGCAATTTTATTTTTCTTAAAAAAATTGTTGTATGACCATGTTGTGTCCCACAACCATATTCATGCTTCTTATATATAAGATAAAAGTGAGACAAAAAATCATTAGCAATTTAGCATATTTTATAAGCAAGGGATTGGTATAAGAAATAAAACACATAACAGTAAAACCCACTAAGCCAAAAAGAAAAGAACAAACAATGAAAGAAATAAAAACTACCTCGAGTTGTTTATCAGCCACATTTTCTGAGCCTACAATATTATAAAAAACAATGATGAGTTGAAATTTATAAAAATCATACATGTAACAAAGAAATGAAAAAGTATAAAAAAAAAAAAAAAATCAGACAAAGCAACTATCATAAAAGAGCACTACTATTAGAAAGATATGCTGATTTTTGGTGAGTAAATGTGACACCAAAGTTTCAAATGCAACTAAAAACGTAGTTTTCTGTTGAGACTTGTGGCTCATACGGAGAGAAACCAAGTGCTAGGAAGGAGGGGCGGATGCGAAGCGGAGCGGAGTGGAACGGGGGAAGCGCAGTGACCGAGCGGAACGGAGTAATTAAGGGCATCTTGGAAATTAGACCATGTGATCCTATTAGGGTTAGGAATAGAGATGGTTATAAATATTCTATATGTAACCCTGTGATCAATAAGAAATAACTCTTGACTACCCAGAGTTTGGGAAACCACGTAAATCTGTGTGTTGATCTTTTACTGTTTTTCTTCCATATATCGTGTGAGTGTGTGTAAATCGATCATACATTTTCCCTGAACAATATCAACTCCATTCGAATCCTACTTCCCTCTAGAATCCGAAAAAGAAAGGAAGGGATAACACGTGACATCATTGGACACAAGGCCCCTCAAAGCAACAATTTGATGATATTGTATAAACACAATCTAAGTTTCCCATTTTGTTCCTTCCAAATATGCTTGAAAAGCTAAATTCTAAAACAAGCACATCATTCTGAACCTTTGAACCAGCATAAAAACACATTACCCAATGTCGGTTCCAATTAGTTGAGGCACTAGGAGGGGTAACTAGATGAAATCAAGCCTTGCTAAAACTTCGCTTGGGTTCCTCCATTTTGTGTGGAAATGTTGGTTATAGATTTTCGGGGATTCGGTTACAATAAGAAGGGCAAATGCTAATGGAAAGCAGTTATTGCAGCAACACTGTGGGTCATTTGGAAATAAAAACATTCAAGGATATTTGAGGATAAGGAAGAAGATTTGACGGTGTAATTGAACAAGATCAGTTTCTTTGTTTCCTTTTTGGGGTCTATTTTGCCAAATTTCACTTATCCTTCATTTCTCATTTGAGAGAATTGGCTTGATATTGCCACTTCGTATATATTTTAATTCACTCAAGAAGACTTCCCATCCTCTTTTGTAACATGCATCTCTCTAACAAATAAGATATTGTTGCTTCCTAAAAGAAAGAAATAGACTGACCAGCTTTTCTGTCAATCACCTTCTGTTTTTTCTGTGGCCCTTTATCCTGCAATAATACCTAACATGTAATTATATGTCCAAACAATAACAAGAACGCAACCGCAAAGGGCTCTCAACTGTCCCTTGCAGGCATTGCTACAACGTGACACATATGAATCCTGCTCAAATTAAATTTCATAAGAAAGAAAGGAAGTGCATCTCACTTTCACTTTATTAGTCGTTTTCGCTAAACCAACATGCTGCAAATTCTCGCTGGAATCTGCAAGACAATAATAAATCTTCCTGATTCGAGCATTCCGATTCCACCACTCTCATTATAAGAAAAAAAAAATTAGGAAAAACACAAACCTTTTGATGGAGGGGGATTCCTGAGAATTCTTGGTGTCTTCTGAAATTCATAAAGTTTTGTAAGAGATGTTACTATAACACTGACAATAATATGTGGTACAAAATAGAATCCATCCACGTAATGAGGTACAAGTTACAACTATGAATTTGTGCTACACACGTAAGATACTAAGTACAAGCATGAACATATTATACATGGCCAAATAAATTTAACAGGGGATCAAAATGGGATTGACCACATCATGCCACACATTAGTTTTCATAGAGCAACTTGATGCATGATTCGATAATATTCTGATGCACCATGCAGCCAAATCCTAGGGACTGCATCAACTATGAAACCGTTAGAAAAAATATATATAAACCAGAGTTCACACCTTATAACAGAGACCTAAAGACTTAAATAAAACACAAACTTTCAGTATCAATGTCCAGCAAAACAGAAAGGCAAAGATTTGGAGGGTCCTTGCGACAGTCAATTCTCCTATGTTACATGGGCTTTTACAGATGTGTGAATTACCAATTGATATGCATGTGCAGCTCTGAATCAAAAGTTGAAAGAGCTTACCTGTTCCTCCACTTTCTTAAACATGGTTGATATGGTAGTTTGAACAAGAGAACTGTGAGTGCTCTGAGAATGTTCCTTTGACTTCGTCACTGATACTGAAGGGGGAGTACCCCCTGCACCATCCTCGTTGTTAATGTCAAAGATGACAGGGCGGGAAATTTCAGTCTGTTTCTGCCAGTTAAGGAAATCAGCATACAATTGGTAACACGGAGGGTTTGTTTGATTTAACTATAGAAATGATGAGGGTTAGAAACCCAAATAACGCTGCTGAAAAGAGAAGTTCATAGAAAAAAATATCAACTGGTAATGAATAATCCAATTAACCAAAGAAAACATAATAGGATATTTCCGGGAGCGTAACTTACGTGTTCCATGATATCTTTCTTGTCCTCTTCTTCGGATGTATTAACATGATCCCCAACAAACTCTTCTCCAGAAGAAACTTCTGCAAAACTGAAATCAGAAAGTCCTGAGAAAACTGAACCACAACTTTTGAGCAACGTAATTTAATCCAGAGAGAATCCTGATTCAGTTATAGGTAAGAGAATACAAGAGATGTATAATATAAACCAAGTCAATACCACCGCTGAGAGAAAATAAACTAATTCAAATAATAAAATTGCCATCTTCCTAATAGTTTAAGTTTTAAGTGAAATAGTGGCAAACAATCTAACACGATAGCAAAGATCCTAGGTTCAAACCTCACCACCACCCAAAAACATCAATAGTCCCACGTATGCGTCTTCAAAAAGTTAGTTTGACCACACGTGAGGTGGCATGTTGAGAGAAGATAAACCAATATAAAATAATAGCTAAAAGCGGCGAGATGGTGCTAACAACTTAAAAACAATCAGTATTTTTAATCAATTATAACAAGAGCAAGAGATAAAGAAATGTTCAAATGAAAACAAAATGCGAATCTGGATTCCAGTTAGAGGCATTAAAACACAATTAGAAAGTCAAAACTTCTATACCCATTCTTAGAAGGATGTCTTAATAGACAAACTGTGTCTCACAACAGCAGCTATGCAAAAGTGAACGCATCCTTATACACTTTTTGACTTGCTTGTAGATATTTGCTCACTCATACACCTCAGCACTTTGCCCCATAATAGAATCCAAGCACTAGCATGGAGACAGTGCCATATTACACCACCAGTATGGATAAATAAATATAATATGGACCAATACCATACAGAAATGAACTTCCAAATAATACAATACTTACAACCTATATCATATCGATTCTCCTAAACATGTAAAGCATCTAGTGTCAAACCCCCGGTGCTTGGGTAATCACTTCATTCAAGTTAACAATGTTAATGGCAGGTAAAACCCCTTATTATCTATCTTGTCATAAAATGTATCTTAAATGAACAAAGTACCATTGCTTAACCCTCTGTTACTGGGAAACCATTTATCATTGGATATAGAATAAAAATATTAACAGAACAAAAAATTCAGCCATGACCCAGTGTCAATTGACTTGTGAATTAAATGAATCCAATGTTTAGACACATGATCAAACCCAACAAACACCCCCAAATTCATATGACCGTGACTATAGCTGCTCAACTAAGTGAATCAATTGTTGCCTCCAGAAAAGACATTTCTGACAAAACCTCAGCAGGCTGGCTAATCAAAATAAAGAAAACCATCAGATATGAAACAGTCATTGTCCTCTACTAAGAATTTGCATCATCAAATTATAATGGAAGAGTCAACCAAGAATAAAAGGCAAGGCAAATACTTAAATCTTTTTCCTGCAGTTCTCTCTGAATGCCGACTTGGAGTCACCTCAGACAAATCTTCGAACTTATTTTGGCCATCAGATCGATCATCTTCTAAGTCAGTTTTGGGAGACTCTTGTTCTACATATTCTAATCCACATTTGTTAAATCCCTGCTTCATTTCTGCTGCTGTACCTGCGCCACCTGCGCCACCTTTGAAATCATACTCCGTATTATGTGCCTGGAAACAACAAATCACTGGGATGTTGTCTACAGTAATTTAAAAATAGTTGACAGCTTTTAAACCCAAAAAGAAAACTACGTTTCAGGCAACCTAACCTCATGTAGCTCCTTAGGAAACTCAATACGATCTTCTTCTGGATTGTCCTCTCTTTTCCCAATCCACCATGCATCAGAAAATACAATCTGAAAATGAAGCCAAAGATGTAGATAAAAGCCAAAATGAAAGAAAAAAACAACAAAAGCACACATTCATGTTTCTGAATCAATGACCAACCCTTTGGGGGATGAAGGAACCAGAAGGCATGGAATAACACCAAAATCTGCTTATGGTTTTCAAAACCAGGTTCTAAGCAGAACCTATAAGCAAATTCACCATCCAAATGAGATATTAAGGCTATAAGCTAACCACAGATTACCAATGTCAACACTTTTGTCCAATATTAAGTCATAAAATAATAAAATTAAACAAAAACCAGTGATCAAAAGTAAAAACACAGCATGGAAATCGTAGATTTAAAAGCAGAGTGTTGCAGCACACACAAAATATGAGTTGGTGCTAATGAAGTAGAGATGGAAATTTGCTTCTTCAAACCAGAGATGGATGGGGGATGGAATTGTTGGGGTGGGTATAGGATTTGGCCACCCCAACTTAAACGTGACCCAAGTGGTGCTCCCTTGAAATGTCAAGTTGATATAATATGGTGCCTGATGTAGGCTTAGCTACATTTAAATTTAGCGGGCTAGGGTTGTAAACTTTAAGGGTTTATGAAAAAAGAGGCAAAATGGGAATCGGGACCATATTTAGACTTGAACAGCTAAAGTTTAGGACTTTCTAAGATCATAATTGGAAAGAGGGGAAAAAAAAAAAAGACAGCTTGTTCAACTTTATAAATAGAGCTCGTTCAACAAGTTTTTTAACCAGAAACTATATTTTAAAATGAAAGGCTTTAGGGATGAATTTAGAGCTTTAAAGAGTTAATTTGTGGCTATAAATATTGGCCAGTGATGCTAAGATTCCAAATTAAGGATAAACCGAAGAAGAGTATATGAGATAAACATTAGAATCTCTAAGGCCTTCCAGATATCTCACCAAGAAGAAACAATGGAGTCTCAACATTGAAGAAAGAATAAAATTCTTCAAATAAATACTATCGATCAACTTGTCTATGTGTGTGTGCATGTGTGTACAAAAGCAAGTTACCTTCCCAGATGGAAATTGAAAAGGTTGAAACCTTTTAGGACAAGACTTGTAGTCTGAGTTAAACTCGTATGCTGCTAACTTTATTATCCCAATATGTGAAATTTACTGTAATATGTTTTAAGATGACAAAAATATGTATTTGATTTAAATAACAAAAAAATAGGAATGTTGCAATTTGAATGGAAAATCACACCAAATAAGCATGATGACGTGGGATGACGGCCAGCCTGGATAATTTTTCCACATTTTGTCACACTTCAACCACGGCCATTGTATGCTACCATGAGCTGGTAAAATTTCATGGACCCCAACTTTAATCATTCGATCAATAAAGAGAGAAAGGAATATGGAAGAATTGAATGAACAATAATCTGAAAGAAAAATGCTTACCATGGTATCGAAATAGTCCTCACATATGACACTCTTCCCGCCTCTAGAGAACTGTAGGGTCAAGTATCTGTTCTGTGGATAAACTATAGTCCCAAACAACTTCATTTGACCCTGCAGATTCCATAGTTAAATTTTAATCAAGCAAGTAAGAGAATTGGGCATGGATTGATGAAAATAGTACAAATGGGAAATGAGAGAAACCTGAGGGAAATCAAGATACAGAATAGGGTTTTTGGTGCCAAGATCCTTGAGTTCGCCGATCTTGCCGCCGGAAATGGGAGCGAGGAGTCCGGGAAAGGAGAATAGGAATCTGTTCTTGCGCTGGGACTTCCTGAGGATATCTTTGCCGTGGTGTTTCAACAGAGTCTTAGATGGGCTCAGCACCGTCAACGACTTGGCAGGCGCCTCCGATAGTATGCCCTTAGAAAACGCCTTTTTCTTCCGCTCCTTGCGCTCTTCTGCATCTGGATTTGCCTCTGAGTTCTGCACCTCCTTCTTTCCACCTCGAACCATTCTCTCCCCCTCTCTTTCGTGCCCTCCGCCCCGCTACCAGAGGGCTCTTGGAAGCTTTTTCAGGCGGGAACCCCTACCCACCCCAGCATTTTTTTATTTTAATTTTTCCTTTTGTAATTCATCTAGGTCTAAATTACATTTAGACTGTCTTAAAAATTTAGATAATCATACTTGAGTCCCCTTAATATTTAAAAATAATAAATATCTCTATTATTTTAAAATATTTATAGTATTTGACCCCATCTATTAGTGTGTGAAGATGTTAGTTAAAATTTTTTTCAATATGTTAAATTTATTGTTTTCAATATTTATAATTTACACGAATTAACCTTTGATTTGTCTTTTTTTTTTTTTTCTAAAAGTTAACAGTAAATTTCTATAAAAAAACTAAAGAGACAGTCATGGCCAACGATTCCGAGAATCCACCTGTCACAAGCATTGACGTTCTTCTAACAACAAATCGGACGAGCCTTTGAAAAGTCACAAGCATCACCACCACTGCTATTATCAATATAATAGTCAAAAGTGCGAACAAAACGAGGCCAAACGCGAGGAAGAAGTCAAAGTCGAAGATAGGAGCAAGCGTGAGAAGGTTGCTCCTTCTTCGCCTCCCCAGTCACCTTTTTTCTTGAAATTTAATTCTCAATCAGATTATAATGTGGAAAAAAGAAAATTTGTTAAAAATTAAGGATTTGATGTCAATAAAACCCATATCGTAAAAAAAGTTGGCGTTTAATCTGATGATTACATAGTATGTTCAGTTTCCCCTACCCCATTTAGGGGGAAAAAATAACCTTTTTCTTTATTATTTGTTCATTTACGAGAGAATTAAAGAACATTACCTCTTTATTACTTGTTTGTGGCCACTACTACCACTAAAGAAATTCAAAACAAAATTTGTCATTGATAGCCTCAAAGGCCTCTGTATTTCAATGGAAAAGCAACTATAAATTGAGAGATTTGGCCAATTGGCATTAAGATCAAGTGGAAGAGTTCGAAGGCAATGATCTAAGTTATATGAGGCACAACATAAAGTAAAATTGTATGAAAGAGAAAAATTTGGGGGAATGAAAAGTTTAAAAATATTTTCAGCCTTTTAGCTTGTAAAAAAGGCTCGTTTCGTCCTTAGAAAGTGAATTTATTATATATAAGATGAGTTTTCAATTAAGTTTGTTTTTTTTCTTTTATAGTGATTTTTTCTTAGATTAGGTTTTTATTTAATATCAGAAGTTGCTCTTGTTTAATTGCTTTTAGATTTGCCAGCCAATGTTTGATATATATACACATAAAAGAATCGCTAAAAAAATATCAATTTACAGTGTATATATGTATAAATTTATATTTATTTTATTTATAATTAATTTAATTAAGTTAAGGGTAAAATTGTCTCTACAATTAAATTTTAACAGAGTTAGGATTTCATCTAACAGGAAGGGGGTCAGGTGTTACAAACATTTCAAAATAAGGAAAATATTTGTAATTTTTAAATGTTGAAGGGTTTAAGTTTAATTACTCAAATGTTTAAGTAGTCTATGTATAATTTACCCCTTTTCAAGAAGAGGTTTGGTTTCCCAACCTATAGCTCAACTAGTAAAATTTAATTTACTCTTCAGTTGTCATTAATTCGAATATTTTCACTAAAGGCTTACTCGATTGTCAAGTTAAAGTCTTGGTAATTAGTCGCGAGTTTTCAAAAAGAGGTTTGGTTTATCAAAGGTTACTAATTTTTACTAATTTTTTTAAATTTATTCCAATTAAATTTCACTGTGTATCACTTCTACATCACTTGTTTATATTATTTTTTTATTCAAACACCACTTCATAGGTAATTTTAGACACTATACAAATATTTTCATTAAATCAAAAATTATTAAAAAAAAAAAAAAAGCACAAGCATAAAACCTCACAAACATATTTTAATTTTGAAGAATTTTATTATTTGACATATTTATTAAATTTTTAAATATTCAAGTATAAATGCAAATAATTGATAATAATTATTAACCTAAGTACATCCAGACTTAATTGCCATCCCTTTATACTAGTTAGGGTGGATATGGGTTATGTAGAGTTAAACCTTTCAAAAATTTTTTTTACCTTTAAAAAAAAAAGAAAGAGTTATGTAGAGCGAGGGTAAAACAAAACTTATTAGTATTATATTACCTTTCAAGATTATAGCTGTGTCTATATCTAGTACTAGTATTTTTCAATAAGCTAATTTTAATAATTCGATTATACGAAAATATTATTAAGGGCAAATTACATTTATACCTCCTTAACATTTATGTAATTACACCTAGTACCCCTCAACATTTGAAATTAACAAATACCTCCTCTTTTAAAATGTTACTAACCTCCAACCTCCTTTTGTTAATATTCCGTTAGGGTTTAGTTAAAATGATGATATCAGCTAATATTATTTTTCAATAAACCAAATTTATTCTCCTAATTCTTTTTATTACTTTAATAAGTATTATTATTTAAAATTATTTTTTTCTTTGGACTGCCTCTTTCTCTTATTTTTTGTGTTTTCTCTCTCTAAAACAGACTTAGGATTTATCTATTTGCCTCAAATTTCTTTCACAATCCATGAAAATTTTCCAATCCCAATCCTTCATTCCCACACCCTGTCCACATCTTGCCAACATTACCATCGAATTTGGCTTGGCATCCTTTTCAGCGTAGCCTCCCATGGCTACCATCAGAGCGACGAAAGCGCTCTCACACCCGAATTGGAATCTTTGAGTCTCTTAATAATGTGGGCAATGATTTTTGTTAAGTAGGTCACCATGGAATCGCCATGAGTGGCGCAGAGGGCGGCGAGGAGGCAAAAGGATTATTTCTTCACGGTTGGTTTCAGGTAGATGGTGGCATCGTAGAGGCAATTGAGGAGCATTGACATGCCGTCGGCGGAAAGGTTCTGGATGATCTTCTCGAGGTATTCGATGGCGATTTGGTCGGGGTATCTCTATCGGAGAGTTTGGAGACGGAAGTGAGGATTTTTTGCTTTAGCTCAATCATAGCGAGGGGAGAGAATAGAGAAGATGATGTTGATCTTGTAGGTGTCGTTCGAGAGGGTTGGTTCTGGGATTTGGAAGGTCTCGACCATTTGGGTCCTTGTGAACTCATTTTGGGTTTTGCTAAGAAATTTACAAATGGTTACAAAGTAGAAGAAGATTTAATTTTGTGGAGTACTAGTGCTCTGAAAAACACAGCTCTGCTCATGGATTCATAATTGCAGAGGCTCAGTGATGGTGATTCAGGAGAGATTAGAAAGAATGCAAGATGTTATTATAGAGAGACAGCGAGAGAGTGAGCAAATTTGATACTAATAGTGAAGGAAAATGAGATTTTTTTTTTTTTTTTTTTAAAATTTGATGAAATGAATT
>JAVXUM010000004.1:317024-327521 GCA_035590655.1 Pouteria glomerata
CAGTTGGTCAGGGCAAAGAGCAAGGTTGCTCAGCCTACTGGCAAAGGAACTTCTAGTGCAAAGGCTTCTTCCAAGGTGAGGATTATATTGCTGTGTGAAAGTTCACATTTACATGATGGTTGCTTCAGTTCTAATAGAGCTTGATAAATGAGCACCATCATTTTGTTTCACAGTTTTTCCGCTGCCAGCTACAAGCACCTTTTTATTTTTTTTGGGAGATAAAATAATTTATTGGAAAAAAAATAATCAATGCTGCCACAATGATGCCATCTGATAACAATAAAAAAACCCCCACACAGCGAAGGGTTGCATCTCCATACTTTCAATACAATTCAAAATTATGCAGATTCAGGCCAATATCTCCGGAAAGCCACTTATAGCAAATGAACAAAAATGTACTTTTCATCTTATACATAGTTGAAAAGATTTTCTATTTTTCTCCCCCAAATGAGTCAAACTAGACAAAACGTAATGATTCTCCATACTTTATTTCTCCTTTTGTGTGTCTTGGCTCCATATTAAGGCTTAAAATACCTGTTTAGCTTCCTTGGGGAACAATCAATCCATGCCAAAGCAGGACAATATTAGTAGCCAACCGGAAACTATCTCATTTTGGAATTTTAGCTGTATTCATTTTAGATGGATATGTTATAAAGTCAATGGTGCATAAGGGAAATAAATATAT
The DNA here is from genome assembly GCA_035590655.1 of Pouteria glomerata. Lineage (NCBI taxonomy): Eukaryota > Viridiplantae > Streptophyta > Magnoliopsida > Ericales > Sapotaceae > Pouteria > Pouteria glomerata. Next base: position 317,710 of record JAVXUM010000004.1, read on the forward strand.
ATTTGAATATGCTGAGTTCTAAAATAGGAGCTTTAGAGGATTATGCCACCAAAGGTCGGGAGATACTCTACTATAAAAAAAAATGTATGAATTAATTTAAACTAGTCATATGTCAGTTGTAATTACGAGGACACTAAATGCTACATTTGAATATGCAGTGAGGCAAACTGAAATTGGGTGTTACTAACGGATTAAAATGTAATTAACCGTCTTTATTTTTTTTGGATGAGGACTCCGGTAGCTACAGCTGTTTGTTAGTAGATATATTTCACTTCATTTGATTCACCGGCAGTCATTAAAGGGGGAAAAAAAATTACTTGTAATCAGTTAACTTTAAAAGAGATGAATTGCTGCACACTGACATACTCCAGAGGGCTTCATAAAATTTGCAGAAGCTTCACAGTAAATTATTGACCAAATAAAGGGGGTCATATTGAAGTAATGTCAGTGCAAAAGAAATTTTAGTGAGTGAAAGAGTTATCATGTGATAGAATTGGAACATATTTTCTGGACGCAGTTAATATTTGGAATGTGGGTTATTATTATTATTATATTATCTAGTTGCAATATGTGGAATTCATCAGTTGCATTATTTATTTATTTTTCACCTTGGAATAGTTGTTGGCATGTTGGCAACTAAATATCCTGGTGGTCTAGGTCCTAATCACTGCCTAAATATCTTAGGCTTTGGCTGACTACTCAATGATTTTCCATGTATGTGCTTTGCCTTAATCCATAGTTGTGTGATTTCTGTTATTGTTTAGTAGAGATCATTTTGCCAGGGCAGATTATAATCTTAGTAGGCTTGCCACATTTTTTGGGTAACCTTCATATAATATATTGTTGGTGGTTATCTAGAACTTATTCGTCATGTTCATTTCACAAACAGGGTTCACTGGATCAATCTCTGCCTTTCCAGAGAAATGGTGCAACTGTATTGCTGTTCGGTGCCTTTTACCTGCTTAGTAGATATGCTACCCATTGCACCTGGGTCACATCAGAGGCGTATTCATCTCCCTCTATTGTTTTGGCTGCAAGGGGTGCATATGGTAACCGAGTCATTTTTGATGATTACCGTGAAGCGTACTTCTGGCTTAGGCAGAATACTCCTCCTGATGCTAAGATCATGTCATGGTGGGACTATGGCTACCAGATCACTGCCATGGGAAACAGAACTGTGATTGTAGACAACAACACTTGGAATAATACTCACATTGCTACTGTTGGACGAGCAATGTCATCTTATGAAGATGAGGCGTATGAGATAATGAGATCACTGGATGTCGACTATGTTCTAGTTGTGTTTGGAGGTGTTACCGGTTATTCTTCTGATGATATTAACAAGTAAGGAATTGGTTGCTTGCTGGAACATTACAGGAAGATATTGCATTTATAGTCTTGTGATACGGCGTGCTTTGTTTGCTGCAGGTCTTCTTTTTCAAGTAATAATTTTTTTTGACAAGTAAAGATAATTTATTATTAACAGGCATCAAGGGCACTAAAGGTTCTCTTTAACTATTTTGATTTAAATATCAAACTTATCCAAATGCGAAGGGCTGTCATGTGAATAATTTTACGATAATTATAAATCCTTCACGTGCATTCCCTTCTCCCTGAATCCTTTGTTACTGGAGGCTTTGATGTTGTTGCATATAATTCAACAAATAGCATAATTTGTGCTCTTGGTAAAGTATAAAATAACTGTAGCTAAGGAGTTGTCTTTCTGGTACCTACCTGTGTGGTGGGTTGTTGGGTATTGCAAATAATTCTAACAAACATCTTCATACTACTTAATGAGAAAAAATTCACCACTTTGAGACACAAGAATTTCCTCAGGATAATCAAAAAAGCAAGACAGGACAAAAATCCTAGACTATCTGAAGCTACTTTGTGGTTGAGCTGCTTATTTAATATCATTACAACAATCTAGAATTTCTGGTGACTGGATTGTGGTACATTTTCTTTTGCTAGTTGGCTATTTAATAGTGGCAAGCATGTCAGGTATGACCTGTTTATTGAATTATAGTTTCCATGCATAGAGTTGTATTGTTTCATTCATTTCTCATCTGAATTATTTCGTGTTTCTCATACTTGGCTGGCATGTGGTATCCAACACTCTGCTTTCATCATAAACTGATACTATTCATTTTGTAATAGATTTTTGTGGATGGTGAGAATTGGAGGTGGAGTTTTTCCAGTCATCAAGGAACCTGATTACCTTGTTAATGGCGAGTATCGTGTTGACAAAGGGGCAGCTCCAAAGATGTTGAACTGTCTAATGTAAGTTTCTGTGTTGGTTGCATCCAATTTGCTGTGAACTACTGTGTTGATTGCATCCGTAGTATACAGTTATGCCTGTGTACTAGTTTTATCCGATACTATTACAATAAGGAAAGAGGGAGGTTTGATGAAGCTCGGTGAGACCAATAATTGAAGTCGTCACATTTTTTATAGGACATTAAATACCGTTTCTTCTAACCAATAAGAGCTCTATGTGGCGAAAATTTTTTTTCTACTTTCCGAAGTCTTTTTGTCCCATGTTCTTCCAACATCCTTGGTTCCCACATTCTTCCAACACCTCTACATATGATAAAACCCTGCAAATTTCTAATTTCTATAGAAAGAGTCTACATTTAGAAAACGAACCTTTTTTTCCTCCAATCTTCCAATAACTTTACATAAAATCTCACTATCTTTTAACTCATACAAGCAAAATCCATATTGAAAAAATAACTTTTCTTTTTAATTTCTCTCAAAATTTTTAAATAAACTTTTGAATTATGTATTATTTTATTTATACTAGAGGTGGGGCACTCACACCGCATTTGCAATTCATATTTTTAAAATAATCATGTAAATTAATTATATTAAATATTATCTATACTATAATATATAGCAATGTAGGAGGTGGTGGGAGGCTTCTAAAATGATTAAAATTAAATTCTTAAAAATTCTAAATGTACGAATATCCATGTGGTGATTCTTCCCTATTATCATTCTACCTCTTTCATTCTCTCTGAACTTGTCAAACAACTAATAAATTGAAAATTTGAAAATAAAATTATTAAACAATTAAAATTTTTGGAAATAGATGAAAACTGAAGAAACTTCAAATTTTGAAACTCTTCCTTTTTTTTTTTTTTAAATGAAAGTTACATGATTAGATAATGTGGTATTTTATAGGACAGTTAGTTTTATAAATATATATTTTGGTAAGTCAGTTATATTATTATTTATATTACTTACATGATTTGTGTGACGAACAATTATTTCTAATGAAAGTTACAGTTATAAAATATGGTGTTTTATAACACAGTTAGTCATATTTTTATTTGTGTTAAGTAATATAAAACCCGAAAGTTTGTTAAAGCCTTGTCATTTTTTCACTTTGGCACAAATACACTACATGTCAAATGGTGTTATCGGAAATTAGTTTCACCCATACGTTTAATAAGTAATTTAAATGTGAATAATTTTGTAGCTACTCTTAACTTTCATCCTATTTTTCTTCTTAGATTTGGGTTATTATTTTATCCGCGCTCTCTTGCATGAACTGTACCAAGGTTTTATAAAGTCTTGGTGTTGTCTAAATCTTTGTTGGATAATTTGTAAAAACAAATTAACATGGTTTCATAAGAAACAAGTACACCAATCAATTTTTTTTTTTTTAACAAGTAACAGAGAGTATATTAAAGAGCATCAAGGGAATGCCACCATAACACTGATAATGTGTCCTTTATTTGTATATATAGTATTCATGTCATGATTCTTAATTCATAACTTTTGACAAATGAATCCTCAGTTATTACCTAACTCTTTAATTTACACTCACACTCAATGAAGTGTAGAAAATAGTAAAAAAAATTATTCATGAAAACAAGTAGATAAACTAAATACACTATTTTTTGTGGTATTTTTAGAAAATGAACTTAACATAAAAAATTAAAAAAAATAATAATTAAAAAAAATAACAATCTGGTGTTCTATTTTTATTTTAGTACGTATTTATATCATTAATTTTAACACGCAATTTTCAACCGATGAACCTACTGAACTAATCTAGGTATAAGATAACTTTTACCTGATGTCTCAAAGCAAACTTAGCCTGGCGATATCTATCTACACAAATGTCTTTAACATTGTTCATGTATAAAGAAACAATTTGTCTAAATGAATGGGACAGAAAATAATAAAAAATATTATGTTATGAGAAAAAAGGAAAAGATGAGAAGTATATTTCCTCTTGTTTAAGTAGATAATAATTAAATCAATTTTTTTTTTTTTGGGGGGGGGGGGGGTTTAAAATTTCCCTATTTTTATTTTCAATGGGAACAAAGATGCATAAGCAAAATCTCGAGTGTAAATAAGTTGTTACATTTTATTTCTTATGACTATATTTTGTGCTAATTGAAATTATTAAAAAATTGATTCATTTTCATTTATTTTTCTTTAAATTTCGAGAAGGTGGAAAGTACTTCTAAAACATATTGATTTTGCCTTTTTTTTTTATATGTTTTATTCTATAGTAGAATTTACTCATGCCTAAAGGCACGAAAACATAATTTAATCATTAAAAAATTCATATGTAAATTTGAAAGACAAACTTATATAAAAAATTATAAAAATAACTTATAAGCTAAAAAAAAATAGTTAATTTTTTAGGGTATAAGCTAAAAAAAAAATTTTTTTAGGGTATAAAAATAATAACTAATTTTTTATTTATTTTAAATGTAAAAAATATAATAAAGTCTGAATTTCAAATTTCAAAATTTAAAAAAAAAATTCAAAATTTAAAAAATTAGCTTTGAAAAAGTTGAAAACCCACCTCCACACAATTGAAATCCAAATTCCTCCGAGGGGCCCACCCCTGCCACGTAGGACAAGCCCACCCTACACAATTAAAACCCAAATCTCTCCCCCCAAGGCCATGTAAGACAAACTCACCTTCTACACAATTGAAACTCATCCAATCCTCCTCTTCTTTCCTCTCAATGTGCCACATGGGACAAATGTCCCATCAAATGTTGCGTTTTATGATATAGATATAGATATGCACATAAGTTTGTTTAATATTTTACTGTTGTATTCCACGTGTGGCAGCGTGGGCAACTACCTAGTATATATATTACAAGGTTCATTTCTAACTCCTTACAGATCAGATCATCAGTTATTGACGATTGAAATAGATTACGATTTTTTTTTCGATCACCCATTGTATGCTCAATTCTGTTGAATTCTGTTTTCATACTATGCTTTGATTATAGGCATTAACTATTGATTTGTTATTTGTCCTTTTGAAATAGATTTAAATTCTGGTCTGTTTGCATTCGTTGAAAATTCTGTGCGGTTTTTTTAATGAAAATTCTGTTTTCATATAATGCTTATTTATGGTTTTTTAATCTCTGTTATTTTGCTTCCATAGATCACTTTTTTTTTAATTCTTTATATTTATTTTTTATCCAAAAAAGGATTTGAAATTCATAGATTTTTAATACTTGCATTTGAGTCCATAGATCACTTTTTTTTTTTAATTCTTTATATTTATTTTTTATCCAAAAAAAGATTTGAAATTCATAGATTTTTAATACTTGGATTTGAAATCTTTCATTCTCAAATCCAAGTTTATGTATCGAAACACAATCTAAAAGTTAGAATGAATGGAGTTTCTTTTTTGAACTTATGTTCTATGACCAAAATCTTGTTAACTCATTCTTTATCTTGGCCTGCCAGACACTGGTCGCTGGTACACCATTGTCAAGTTGTCAACACATTGGACATGCATTTGGACACTTTATTTCTCCACCTTTAAAGAATAATCTGTAATACAAGAATTTTTTATTTTTTTAAAATTCATTTTGGATGTGTGACTTCTAAGATAATGCTATCATTAATTTTTATTCTATGTTTTTCCAAGTTATTTTACCTAAGCACGTCCTGAAGACATATACCCCACAAGGGGGTGGTGATCACTGACAGTGCAACATTTAGGATCAAACATTGCAAAGGTAGCAGCTGAATTGGTGATTGTGTTGGTGCTCATTTTTAACTCAATCATGATGTGAATTGTTTAAATTGATTAGCTGCATTTCATTTTACGATTGACTGTATAATTTAGGTGAAGGCTTAGAGGAAAAATTTCTTATTTATCATATGCTATAGGTGCTTTATGCTCTCACAACTTTTTTGACCACTTATTTATTCAGGATTTTATTTTCCTAGGGAAAAAAAATCTTACTATCCTATATTGTGTGGTAATTAGGTACAAGCTGTCTTACTATCGGTTTGGAGAGGTGACAACAGAATATGGCAAACCTCCTGGGTAAGTTTTACCATTCTTTGTTTTTAATTTTTTTTACGTGGCTGCATTCCTTATTCTGCTCAAGAGAAATTCAAATTGCATGTTTTCGTAACAAGCAAGTATAAAATCAAAATACAAGTGCCTGATGAAGCTCCTTGAAATTGTTGGAAATGAAGTTACAATTGTCTATGTCTCCTGGTCCTTGAGAGAATCTGGCACTGTTTGAAATTATTTTTAAAAAAAATACAAAACTCTACAAATCTCTATAAATACGAATTACAAGACTATAAATTTTAAATTTTCTACTCACTGCACAAAACACGAGATATTAACTTGTACAATTTTATACAACTTCAAACACACCCTCTACCCGTCTTCTAAGGTATGGAAATTTACCTACTGGTCTACTACCAGATGCTAACAAGAGAATGGATTGGACTGGTTTTAAAATCCCACTTGCAAGACGGTACCTACCTGTGTGACCCGGGACTGTATGATATGTTTTGACTTCTGTAGTAGTTTTAGCAAAAGGCCAAAAAAAAATAAAAAATAAAAAAAATTCTTAATGTCATTGGTTGTGGCCCAAGATTTGAACCATAGCACACTAATATTTCCTTGAAATTTACGGTCCCTCTGTGTAGGGAAAATTAAACTAAACACCTGAGGTTTCTAACAATCGTGGATGCCCCTAAGATTTCTGAAATCAGAGTAACATCTGCCAGACTTTCTGGGATAATCTTTAGGAGGCCTGGTCTTTATGCTTTTTTTGCCCTTATATTTGAGCAGAATTAACTTCCTTGAAAAGTGGAAAGTTCGCAGAAAGATGAAAATAGCCTGATAAACTTGGTATTATTGACTATTTTAGGTTATTTTATTGCTAGTATAGCATTTTGTGTTGCACTTTCATAGGTTCATTAATATAGGTTATGTAATTGCATATTGTCTGATAAATTTAGAGGCTCTAGTCTCGCATTGGAAATGTTATGGGCATTAAGTTACGGACTCTAAAATTTAGTTGGAGGGAGGCATGAGAAAAATTTTTCTAAAAATAGATTAAAATTATGATCTAAATTTGTGTGTTTGTAAATGGCATGTAAATTCTCAATTTTATTTTTTATTTTTAAGGGATGATTTGTGTACAATATTAATAAAGTAAAACAATGATTACCTACTATGACAAAAAATCAAGCATTCCGCGACCATCAATAATAAAGTTTTCTAATACACACGCTTGTTAAAGCTACGCTCCTTTTTAAGGAGTTTCCTATTCCATACCTTTTAATGTCTATGAAATAGTAACACTAAGGTTTGGATTTTTTTTTTTTCTTTCCAATTATTATTAAAGCCAAATAGAAAATAGAAAAATTCTTTGTTTTATGCCCTGGTTAGTTGTGAAACAAAAATATGAACTTTCAATTGTTACTGTTTCTTTTTCAAAGAGATTTGTTTTAAGCACAATACATGCCTTTGAGAAAGTTAAAGAATTGATTTACAAAATATATGTGGATTTATTGTTGAGATTTTGATAGGGGCAAATGCGACTCCTTGTTGATCCATTTTCCATTTGTGGTTGTGGCTACATATTTACTGTTCAAAAGCTGTCAAAAACTGGATTTGGTCCTCGTTTCCTTTTATTTGTGTTGTACGCAGTTCTAAATATTGTGATTTTTATTTTGAATTTGCTACCTCCTGACTGAATGGCCATCGACTTAATATTAAGACACATTGCGACTTTGCAAATATGATGGCAGATATGATCGAGCAAGGGGGGTTGAAATAGGAAACAAAAATGTGAAACTTGAATATTTGGAAGAGGCATTCACGACATCGAACTGGATTGTGCGCATCTACAAAGTCAAACCACCCAATAATAGGTGGTGATTGGACCTCTCCTCTCTTACTGATTTCAAACATTTCTCCACCGTTCCTCCTCGGTGGTACGTGAGATAGGCTTGGAATTCCATGAGCTAGACCTGTGAGGTTGGCGAGGTGATGAATGACCTATCCGTTACGGGAACTTAGTACATGAACACATTTAGAAATGGATCAATATTTTTGTTATTGAGTTCTTGTTTGTAGCAAACAAAGCTTGTATGATCTGGAATTTTGTTCCTTCTCCCCCCCCCCTTCCCGAATTTTTGCAGTACTTTGATCTTACCCATTGTTTGTTCAAGTAGTTGTGATCTCTGGGTGATTGGCACAATGTAACTTATTGCTGGCTTAACAAACTGGTAGTTTATTACCAATATATATATATATATATTTAGATATATATTCTAGTCGTATATTTCTCTTCCTTTTTTTTTTTTTTTTTATTTTAATTATTGTCGATGTCAGGTTAAGCCATGGGGGATATTTGAATTGCTGGCTGGCTGTGATATAAAGTTAGTAGCGTTAAGGACCGGAGAATATGCATCAAGTCGTAACGGCAGCGAGTCAGACCAAAGATTATATGGGTTTAAATTACGTCGTTTCTTATTTTAAAATAACTATTAACAGATATACTTATTTTAACCAAAACTAAAAATGTTAAATTTCCAATTAAGAACAGTAATACAATTTAAATGACATTGATGAAAAGGTCAGTTGAGTCCTTCAGAGAGTTGCCCTTAGGCCTTCCGTTCATTCTTTTCAACAAATTTTCTTAAGCAGTATTCCATTGTAATACTTGTAAGGACTCCGTTAATTGCCCATGCTTTGCAAAGCATGACAGATGAGAGAAAACTTACTTGGAATTGCAAATTCACAGTAAATTCGTTGTTTCAAACAATGTATTCAGATAATATTTTATTAATTCAATTTTCAGTTAAATATGTTATCGAGTGCATTTTGTTCCACGTGAATTTCTTGTTTTATAATCAGAATCCATTGTTTGAAACGATACATTCAAGCTTAAAAAAAAAAAAAAAGAAACAATATATTCAGAATGGTTCGTGAAACTATTATCAGTGCCATGTAAGCAACTTATCAACATCTCTCTCTCTTTCTCTCTCTCTCTCTCTCTCTCTGTGTGCGCTGAGTCACCTATAAAGACGACGATGAAACACAACTCATCAACTTTTGCTTCAATTACTTGGGTTGGCATACAGGGACAAATCGAGATCCGAATACAACTTTTTTTTCTACAACAAAAGATTAAAAAATAATATAAAATTTCTTGAAAACGTTCTTTAGACTAACGAAACATGAACACATTATTTCTATTAACAGATTTAACTGAAAACAAAAATTAACAAAATTATTCACCGACAAAAACACCTTGAGCAGAATCAAAATGAGAAAATATATCTTCCCCACAACTTTTTCTGCTCTCAATGACATACCAGTAGCAAGCAAACATTATACACGACGGAAACCTTCCTAACTAGCTAGTTTCATTCAAAAATTCAATTTCCCCCTTTCTTGTTAACTCAGTTGCATCTCATTACAAACCTTTTCCAAAAACAAGTTCGAGTTTAAACTCATCGGTACTACCAAATTTTTCCAACTTCTCTCCCCCAACAACAACCTCCCC
>JAVXUM010000004.1:358262-372929 GCA_035590655.1 Pouteria glomerata
CAAAATACTCTGATTGGAATTTTGAACCACCCGTAGAAATGTAGGCTTCAACATGTAGAACAACTTTAATTCTTGTAGGAGTTTGATTAAAACACTTTTAAGATCTTCAATTTCTCATCAAGAGGAGGGTTTTGGTTCTCTTGGTGGGTTGGAAGATATAGAGGAAGAGTGATAGGTGCGAGCACATTTTTCCCTTTTTATATAAAAAAATAAAATAAAGTTTTGCATAGTTACATTTTTAACCCCCATGTTGCAAGAATTATCAAGTACACCCCTTGTATTAACACTGGACCCCCCTCGTCACACACATTTATAAAGACACGAACAAACCCTCACAACCAACATATATAACACATCATGCCTAGGCCATGCAAAGAATATACATAAAATATCCATAGAATTATTTAAATTGTAACCCAATGAAACCAAATACCTTACACTTTGATACACTATTTCACCATTAGCGACCATCTTACCTAAAAGTTCAAATTTTCAAAGAGGGGCAGCTTTAATACTTGTATACTATTGTATACTTCAAAATGCGCAATTATTGCAGTTATACTGTCTTGAATGAGCCAAATATGCGATTGTCAACTATTAGGCTGGCAGCGACATTTAAATTCATGATCGTTACCTGATTTAATACCAGATTAAATTATTAGACACTTTCTTATCTAAAAGCTCATACTTTTTGCGAATAGATTTATTATTAGGTTTTTTCTACATCACAATATTTTTGTGCCGCTTTTGTTCATCTTTTAGTGACAAGGTCCCTTGCAGGACTATTTCCTAAGCTACTTTTTATTGTTGTTGGATTTGTTTATTGTTTAAGAAGTGATTGCAATTAGCTTTCATTTCTTAGTTTTGAAATCTTCATGATATTCTTAGTAATAATTTGAAGTGCATAAACGAAGTAAATGTGCCATGGATACTAATAGCAAGAATATGAACATGCGTATTCTTGCATTATGTTAACTAGCTAACTTTACTGTCCTTGGCATTTTGCTGGTGGATAAATACGTCAGTAGTTTTTAACAAATGGATTGTAAGTTGAATTCTCTGAATGCGACTAACATTTTCTCGTTTCTTTCGCTGCTACTTTGAGTGTCATGTTTCTTCTACCAGTTCCATTTTTAATGCCGTTTTATATCATCTTTTGATAATCAGAAAATGTTTAGTGCATTACAGTTGAAGGTGATTTAAATTTGAGCAGGGTTCTTTAGATATGAGGAATGAGGTTATTACTCCACCTCTAGATAGGGGTCTGATCCCTGGACGCAAGAATCCCGCACAGAAGGATAGCAATACTACAGATCTATTTACCTTGCTCTCTGTACAAAACCCGAAGCAGGATTCTTGGACTGTTCCTTCCCGCTGGGCCACATTTGAGTGTAAGGATGAGATTATTATTCCGAAGCATATACTATTTGAACTAACAGCGGAGACAGACAAAATGGCCAAAAACAGAGAATTTCTCATGCAAAGGAGATGATTTATATTCACATAGTTGAAAATAAAGATGATGTTGTTGGTGCACTTTTCTACTGACACAAACACCAATCCTTTTCTATCATAGTTTAAAAAAAGAATGAAATATCTTTCATCTGGACTAATCCTGGATGATGCTCACTGCTGCCAATGGCCTTAGCATTTAGTTGCACTTTGAACCTAGAAGAGCAGATCTTCTCTTAATCTTCTGATTTCCTAACCACAAAAGCTTATTTTTTGGCTGCAGGAGAAAATCCCCAGAGATTTGATTCTACGGAGTTAATAGCCATTGGCAAAGCAGTTGAGAGATGGAAATTGAGAAGGTGACTGATTAGGTACGTTCCTTCAATTTCATTTTTCCTACTAGTGCTGACCTTAAAGCTTGTAGGAAGCATTTCGTATGTGGACGAGCATTCAAGTATAATTGTTAGGAAAGTGTATATAGATCGTGTTAGGGAAGTGTATAAGTTATTGTGGTAGATATATTCTGTTAAGATATTTATGGAATATTCAAAGTAGGTGCAGTTGTTTTCCTGGTTGAAATGACTCCCAATTTAATTATTGTACCTATCTCAAACTAGAGACCATAGTCTTCAATCTTACAAGAGAGGAGTGACCAAGTTGACAATGAATTTCCATCGGAGAGGCAACTGCAGATCATGTTGTAGAAGTTTGCTTGGATGGTGTATTAAGGTAGTAGACTCCTTTAGCTTCATGCCTCCACTAATCCTCTTCTTTGTCTTTAGATCCTAAGAAATGAAAGAATGAGAGGAAAGGGTTACTGAGCAGTTTAACTATTTGTTCAGTTTGCTGATAGACATTAGATGAAAAACATGGAACATTTAAAATAGAGGACAAAGGTGAAGAGGAAAAGGATGATTTGTACCAATTCCACCTACTGGGTTACTGGAACCATCAGCTATAATTACAGGGGGAATAGTAGAGGAATATTGATGTGAGAAAATAATTTGGGTGTGCCAGACATATGGTCTAAAGCACTAGAATTAAGAATCCAAGGTCCTAAAGGTAAATTGGAAAAGCAAGCAATGAGAATACCTCGGTTAGCAAGAGAAGCTATCAAGAGAGATCCCTAATGAGCTACCTGATACTAAAGAAATTTGGAGTATTCCTTGCCAAAATTAATCACTTATATAGATAAACCAGTCACAGTATTTGGTTCAAAGGAACATAGAATAAATAGGAAGATTGAAGTATAATAACCCTTTCTTGAATAGGATATTCAACCCTTAGAATAAGATATCCCTAGTTGGGATAGTGAATTCCAAACCCCTTAAGAGTTGAGTGGAGCTTGTTGCCAGAGGTTGAAGCATCACCAGAAGGGAGACCAAGCTCTAGTGATTGTTTTTCAAAGGAGAGTTTGTGAACATCCCTAGAGAATTAAGCTTTGGTTGCTTAGTCATCACAAGGCTCCTTCTTATGGAAGTCTTTTTTGGGAAAGGTGATTTTCATGACTTTAACCCACCCTGGCACGGGGGTGGACAGCATTTCATGCAAAGTCAGGCCTTTAATCCTTATAAAATTAAAAATTAGAGTTGATTCAACTCTTTAATAGTACCTTATATTATTAAAAAATTACTCGATTGTGTATTGAACAAGTTCACGAAAATTTTCCTGCGCCTCAGGGTGGCTAGCCACTCAATTTGACAACTTCAAATCGCTGTCATCTTCTTTAATCCCAGTAACACTCAAAATTTCTTTTCCAACTAGTTCTCTTATTCACTGTTCAAAGTACCTCTTCCTGTAGTATATAATCCAGATTGGACTTGTTTTATTTTTATTTTTATTTTTTGTATTGGACATGAAGTTTGTCAAAGATGATCCCTAGTATTCTTACGTGTGTGCAACTTCCTCGTTAAAGGCATGGGCCGAAACCACTTCCTCACCTCATATGGTATTCATAAGCTGAAAATTGTCTCTGAAGCATCTCCATTGCTAACTACAAAAGAAGAATTCATGCAGTCACTCGTTATGAATCGTTCAACCATAGTATTGAAATTTTCAAGTTAAGAATGGTTCAATTTTCTAAGCATTGAACCCATGACCATGAACATGATATGAGCATCATATCATTATACATTCTGAAAGAGAAACTACCTAAATCATACTGTCATGCAGATTGAGAATAAAACAGAGATGATTTTAGGATGTTGCCTCCCGAGCCCTAGGCCTGTATAGGTGCTGTTCATGGTCTATAAAATCGATGCACATATTGACATTGCAGATTTCTTTGGATTGATCTCTTTATTTTAGGTTGTCGAGTTTGTTTTGCTCCTAAACTCTTATTGATTTGTTGAGGGAGCATATGGAGAGGGAATGAAATGTATACAACTGAAATTAAAGCTGTAAAATGGTTTAAAGCTGTAAGATCGCATTTATATTAATGGATTTGAAATGAGGAGATTTGAAAATTATTGTGAATGACGAGTAACTCAAATATAGATTTGATGTGGATTTTTACTTGAAATTGAAAGAGTGAACGTGACATATGCTGATAGATTTGATTGAATTTAAGATAATCTTGTAAAAGTAGTAATTTGGAATTTTTTTTCATTTTAATGGTTCCAGTTGTACAAAAATATAACAAAACAGTTCTTAGTTTTACCGTTGGATTTCTGTTGTTGTCTAATTAATTAAGACGGAGAATCCCAGACATAAATTCAACATATGAGTTATTGTAGTTATAATTCAGCAGTGCAGTGCAGGTACTCAGTTATCCCAAGGAGTTTCCACCTTGACCTCATGGTGTTAATAGAATGTGTTTTCAACGAAATCAATCCTATTCTCGTAGACATATATCAAATTCACTCCTTTGTTTTATGTTTTAAGTTTTTGGATGTTCCTGTTCTAGATCAGAAATATTAATTAGTTGAGTCTGTTGAAACATTAATTTCTTAATTTTCTTTCTTTTTTTTTTTTTGCTATGTTATCAAATCTCCAAGTCAATTGGCTGGTTATGATATATATTTCATCTTCTACCACAGTTTTGATAATTCATTCTTTTATTATTGTTATTATAAATGCCACTTATGGTTTTTCTTGAGTTTCAGGATGAGAAATCGGTGTAAAGTTCAAGTGAAGGGAAAATCTTTGAGGTTAAAAATGAATTCACGGGAAAGAAGAAAAATGCTCGAAGTTTGTTGGAGAATTTATTGAAACTAAAATTTGTTTATTTTAACGGAGTATAATTTGTTTATTTCAGTGAAGTCACTGAAATTACTGATTATTTAATGACTGAAATAAAAGTTATGCAATGCAACAATGGAATTTGGGTCCACCAGATGACAATATATGCATACACACACACATATATATGTGTATATATATATATGTATGCATACACTATACCTACAAGTGACAAAAAGAAGATTATCCAAGCAACATAGCTTAGGAACACATCCATCCAGAAATATGGAACACTTCGATTTATAGGTACAAAACGTTCAGCTCTTTTACTAGTTTTTCCTGATATTTTGCAAATTCTCCTGCTTACTCCCCGTTCGGACTTTTGCATGTGTTGAGCTCAGAGCGAGATTCACGTATCTATCTTGTAATATATATATATATATATTATGATCGAGGTAGCATTAGCAGATCCGAGTTTCATTTTGGAGGGTAAAGAAGTGTTTCACCCCAAGATCCCAATTCCCAACTTAAAAAAAAAAAAAAAAATTCCAGCAATTTGAACACCACCACCGTGGGAAATTAAAAACTGCATACAATGTACCCAGGAATACGGCTGCGGGGAAAAGAAATTAATTTTACCAAAAAAGAAAAATTAAAGACCACAGGTCACTGGGATATGAACTCCTGAAAGTGACCGGCTTTCTGGGATCACTTCGTCTCAATTTCAACAACCCTAGAGCCACCCCACTCGTTCGACTCAGCCTCCCAACACCGCCAAACCTAGCAGCATCCCTGGAACCACCACCGGAAATTGCCCTATTATCCATGAATTCCTACAGACGCCACCACCACCACCATTCATCCACAACAGCACCAATTTAAAAAAAAAATAAAAATAAAAAAGTAATCATCATTTACAGTAGTATAGAAAAGATAAATTAAGGAAGCGTGTAATTCAATCAAGTAAATTAACGTGAAACCTCCTCAACGTCGTGGACATGCATGTGACTGCGAATCCAACTGTCATCTAGCTTTAGTGTCAACTATACATATATATATATATATATTATTATAATTACCCTAACCTAGATGATATTCAAATTGGGTAAAATCCCAATAAGGTTTTTAGCAGCTGTCATGCTTCCATATGCCCTTGCTTTGGAAACAATCAAATATATATATACCACAATAATTATATTTATATAAGATTTCTTCTTCATTTCTCGGGATCATTTATTTCTTTAACAATTGCAATTAAACCATTCATCGAGAAAAAGTAATCCCACACACTTAGGCGGCAAGTTATTGCACAATAAACTAATCGTTAAATCCTCCAACAGTTTTACGTACACCTATCGCACAAGCAAAACTGGTTTTAGTTAGTTCCTAAATTTATAGATGTAAAGAGGGGGATAAAGGTGTAGCCTTAATTGTACTTTGTAAAAAATTAAAACGAGAAAAAAATTGGTCAAAAATACATGGATTTGACTTTTATTAACTTTAAAAACTTACTTTTTATGTACCTTCAAAAAAATTCGTGAGTCTCACTTTGCTCAAAGAATCAAACCCCACCCTACTCAACTCTGAAAATGAACCATGGATCCAATTCGACAACTCTGAAAATGAACCATGGATCCAATTCAATTTTAAAAATCAATTTACAATGTGAGAATTGTCCAAGGTATTGGCAATGTGGGACTTTACTCACAAGGCCTAAATCAACCCTACTCAACTATTTGCAAGGTAAGAATTTTTCAAAGCCTTGATGATATGGGACTTCCCTCACATAGCCTAAATCCTTACCCAAGAACCTAGCGATGTGGGACTTCATGAGATAAATGAGGCTTAACAATCCTATTGGAACCCAACTCCTATATCATGTTGAAAAATCCTTGAGCCTAATTCAACTTCAAAAATTGGCTTAGAAGGTAAGTGTTATCCAATACCTTTTATATAAAGAGTACAACTATTGTATCAAAACAATATTACGGGGACTTCACTTATTATTAAACCATTGAGCTCAAAATCAATTAGCAAGGAATACAAAAGTCTACTAAAATCTTATACCAATTTAGGAGACTTGATTTTATTAATGTGAGATAAATCCGAACACACTCCGACCCCTCACATGTGACCCGATCTCACATATGAAAATAGAAGTGGTGCATTGAGTACAAGAAGTGTTCAAACAATGAAGAGACAGATAATGCATCAAGTATGAGAAATGTAAAAATGAGAGATTAAGAAGCAAAAAAATGGGAGCGTCCTAGCACACCTACCTCTGATACCATGTCAAAGTATTAAATTCAAAATCAATTGATAAGATATAAAGAGACCCATTAGAATCTTATACTAGTTTGAAAGACTTTATTTTATTAATACGAGGAATATCCTAAACCAACACATAAAATGTACTTTACAATCCTTGCAATAATATAAAAGACTTCACTTTGGTCTTTTATCAATCCATGAATATAATGCTCTAGATTTTCACAGCTTGAAAAGTTGAGGGCATGAGTTAATGGAACCTAACAAATAAAGAAAATAAACTCTATTTTAAAGGTCAAATCACGCGGTGTGACAATTAAAATCAAATACTGTGGTCAATATATAATATATAAATAAAATTTAAATTAACTAATACGTCCCTCAAATATATGAAAACAATAATTTGAATAAAATTAATAAAAAAAAAAATACAATTAGTCATTACATTTAAAATAATTACCACTATCATTACAATAAATGACCAATAGTGTGCAACCAAAGCCCTCTGAATAGCAATAGCAACAATCATATCATATCATGCTTCAAAAAATATCTTACAGAGGGGTACATGTCGAGTTTGCGGACACCGCTGGATGACTCCTACTTCCTAAGTCCAAGTCCGAACTTAAAACTCCTAAAATTTAGATAAAAAAGTTTCAGGAACATCAGTTCACAAAACATAAAACTTAAATTATTACATGTACAGTCATTTCATCACACCATAACAAATTAACCTAGCTACATTTTTTTTTTCTATCTCAACCATCATTCATAATAAATCTTACAAATTCACAACCTAATACAAAATTGATATAAAATGGTTACACTAGTAACATAATACAATTTGATACAATAACCTCATGCATCAATTTTAATGTCTAAATCAAGTAATTAATGCTTATTACAAATATATAGGAGATCCAAGTAAATATGGGATTGAATCACAATCTCGACTTTAGCAAGAATTGAAAGCAAATTGGCATGCGAATTTCAGTAATGTAATTAAAGTGTAATTGTGTGAATTTATTAATTTAAAATTGCATGCGTACAAAACATTTCATGTTACTATGGTTATTTTTCTAAAAAAAAAAATGTTTAGTTGTATAACCCTACGTACCCTTTCAGAGAGGCTCATAAATTTCCATTACACTTAATAAATTGCAAAACATATATATGGATCTATTTTTTGTGAAGTACTTCTTGACAACCCAATTCATCCCACTATAGTCAAATCCTTGAAACGGAGTGAGAGAGCTGAACCAGAGAAAGAGAAAGAGAGGGAGTGATGTAGATTGAATTATTAGGGGGGGGCCAGAGATCAGAAGGAGAGTGAAATATTTGGCATAAGATCATAGTAAAAAGTCTTACATTCAACATGCCCTTCAACTTTTAACTTATTTCATGGAACTAAAATTCTGGGTCCTAGTTTCGACATCAATCTCTCTCTCTCAATCATGGATTAACAAACGTATGACAAAAAAAAATGTGGACAACAAACAATTCTGACAATGAGACAAGTTTTGCGTGTCTACTTGTGAACCGCAACAAAAAAAACCAGATGATATAATATGTATATACACACACTATACACATCTATGTAAGTAAGAGAGAGGGATTATCCAATTAGGAACACATTCAGAATTAAACATGGAACACTTCCACTTAGATACAAATTACATTCAGCTCTTTTTCCTTGTTTAATATTCCAGATCGATATATTTTGCAAATTCAATTCTTTTGCTTCTTGCGCACGTGTTGAGCCCAGAGCCAGATTTTCACATACCTTAATTAACTTGTATAAAAATAAAATAAAATAATTATGATCAAAGTAATATTGGCATATATATCCAAGTTTCATAAAGTTCATTTTGGAGCTGGGTAAAGAACTGTTTCACTCCAAATTCATATAAACCAAGCAATCTGAACACGTACAGCATGGGAAATTAAAACTACATACATATAATACAACCAGGAGTAAAAAAAAAAAAAAGAGAAGAAGAAAACCTCAGAAGTTGGATATACGAACTCCTGAGAGTGACCGACCGGTTTTCTGGGGACATTGGCACTAGCAGCAGCAACCCTGGAACCACCACCAGCAATTGCCCCATTCCATTAATTCCTGCAGCCAACGCCACCACCCCCATTCACCCAGAACGGCAAAAAATAAAAAAAAATAAAAATCAAAATAAATAATCATAGAGAATAGTATAGAAAACAGAAAGGAAGCGTGCAATTCAATCAAGTAAATTAATGTCAAACCTCCTCAACCTCAAGGTCGTCTCCCATGGCTACATGCATGCATGTGCAGCATAGCTCGAGCTATGGCGACTGCGACTGCGACTCTAACTCTTATAAACCCCTTAATATATCAACAATATTATATATTATTATAAAGCCTAATCTAATATCCCTGCCGATAATAATAACAATTCATATTAAATACTTGACGACCCGATCAGAGTCCAATCAAATTTGGTGATCCCAAGAAGGTTTAATAGCTGTTTTCCAAAGCCTTGCTTCGGGAACAATCAAACATACCATCAGACCTCACATACATAAACCTTTTTCACAGCACACCCGCCAAGAAATGATTGCCAAACTCTTCCACATTGTGGCGCATATATATATATATAGAGAGAGAGAGAGAGAGAGATTTTGTAGAAGCGCACACGCAAACACATATAGCTAGCCGCTCTTGGAAAGGAAACCAATAATCGATCAAGTAATCGATCAAGACGCCAATTAATGGCGTCTTCATCATCATCGAGCGGTGGTGTTCCACCGGGTTTCCGGTTTCACCCGACGGACGAAGAGCTTCTTCACTACTACTTGAAGAAGAAGGTGACTTTTCAAAAGTTTGACATGGAGGTGATCAGGGAGGTAGATTTGAATAAGACAGAGCCATGGGACCTCCAAGGTACACTAATTGCTTCTCCATACTCCTGATTATTAATTGTTATTAGCACAACTTCATTACTAGCTACTTCAGTAAATTTCTCTCACTTTCCTTTCTTTTCCTTTTTTATTATTATTATTATTATTATAGATTTTGCTATTCTAAGATTATATGTGATCTAAACTTCAAATTTTAAATACAAATAAAAATTATATGATATTAGAACTTAGAATTAGTGGCATTCGCTCTCTCCCATATAAAGTAAAAATCATATTATTCTAATATATTTGATTATAAATTTTTATTCTCCAATTTAGACCATTTTCATGTCATCAGAATGCAAATTAAGTACTGCATGATCGACGATTCAAAGTTCATTAGAAGAATGAACTGGTACTTTCCTAATCCCAATATATATATATATTTATATATTTTAAACGGCAGGAGAGAATATATTTAAAAAAAAAAAAAAGACAAAATCTCAAAATATATATATATATATTAAGGGATCTAGTATCAAGATTTGTTGCATCATGCACGTTTTGAAGGACCATTTTGAAGTATTATATATATCATCTTATCTTTATTGATATTATATATATACATACATATATTATTAGGCATACAAATCGTAATATTGAATATTTATTTTAATATTAAATTATACTTTATATTAGTAAACACTTAAGGATAAAAAATTTTTATTAAATTATATTGCAACAAAAAAGATGATTGACTCTATCAATAAATTTTTTAATAAATAAAATATATAATTAATTAATTTTATTAATTAATTATATCACGTGACAAATAATTTTTCATTATCACTTAATTATATTTCTTGAGAATTAAACTTAAGTCAAAATCATCTTCATGAATGATTTGATTGATTTACATCCATGTGTGCATGCAATTATAGGGATAACTTTTGAAAAAAATAACTTATAATATATAGTATGATATATATATAATAATTAGATGTGTAAAACAAAGAAAATTAAAAATTAATAAAATTAATTTTTATTTTTATTTTTATTTTTATTTATAAAATTTATTAATTTTAACTTTATTTATCTCAATTATCAAAGTAAAATCAGATAAGATAATTATAATATTTGAATTGAAATATAATAAATTTATATAATAGAATAAAATTTAATTATTATTAGAATAAAAATATAAATTATAATATAACTCTAAAAGTAGATACTCTCACGCAAGAATTTATCTTTTTTTTTATTTTATTTAATATTTATAAATCACACAAAATTTTATATAATAGCCTTATTAGGTAAATATTTTAAAAAATAACAAAATAATTATTAATACATCGTATAACGCGTAAATTCATGGAAAATATTAAAAACTTTATGACATAATATTATGTTAAACTATAATTAGAATAAATCTTAAAATTTTGATTAAATAATTATATATATTTTTTACTTTTATTAGTTTCATTATGAAATTTAATAGTTTTATATTTTATTCTACCTTATATGTTAAAAAATAATTAAAAGAATAAAGATAGTATTTGAGTTGGTGTGTGATTCTATAGTCTTATTGGGATTTATCCAAGGTAGGACGATTTTGTTATATTTCAAATTATTAATATATAAAAATAAATAAAAAGGCCAAAACTTATATGATAAATAAAAATGTGGTTTAAATAAAAATGATAATATTAAGTGGCATCCATGAAAATTTAAGTTTAAATGAAATTATAATATTAAGTTTGAAGCGGTAGTTATAATATGAAAATAATGATTAATTAATAAAATTAAATAGTTTGTAACAGACATGTTGTAACAATTGATAATTATTAAATCATATTGTAATAAATATTGTGTTAGATTATGATCAGAATAAATGTTAGAAATTTTATTAAAAAATCATAATTTGATATTATGAAATTTATTATTTTTAAATTTTGTTATATCTTGTGTGTCAAAATGAATTAGATAAAATAAAGATAATGTTTGAATTGGGTCGAGTATGATTAAAATTTTTGTTATATATTTATTTTTAATAGTTTTCAACTTAAGTAACAATTTTAATTCATCATATGATAATTTAAAAATATTATTATCTTTAAATTACAATACAAAGTGATAAATAGAATTTAATTTTGATAATTATAATTAATATTTAGAATTCAAATATTAAATAATAACTATAATTTAATTTATAGAATTAAATAATTTAGAAAATAAGGATGCATTACTATATCATCCAATTATGGGTCTGTTTGGAATGATAGATTTTACTGAAATTTTTTAAAAATTTTTAAAAATTATTTATTTTAATCTAATTATACAAATTATAAATAATATTTTATCTCGTTTTATTTTATTTTTTACCGCTTAAAACATATGCATACATCAGAGCTGTGGGTAAATTAATGCAGAGAGATGTAGAATAGGGTCAACACCACAGAATGAGTGGTATTTCTTCAGCCACAAGGACAGGAAGTACCCAACTGGGTCGAGGACAAATAGGGCAACAAACGCTGGTTTCTGGAAGGCAACTGGGAGGGACAAATGCATAAGAAACTCCTTCAAGAAGATTGGTATGAGGAAAACCCTTGTTTTCTACAGGGGCAGAGCTCCTCACGGCCAGAAGACTGATTGGATCATGCACGAGTACCGCCTTGAGGATGGGTCGACCGTCGATGACACTACTACTCCAAGCAACGATCCCATTAACGTACGTAAGAAACTCTCTCTCTATAGCTCTCTCTCTCTCAACATACATATACATTTATATATTGTATGCATGAATTTTAATTATTTGTATATGCACGGAGCAGGAGGATGGGTGGGTGGTTTGTAGGGTGTTCAAGAAGAAGAATTTATTCAAAGTTGGGAATGAATTGGGGGGTGGTGCTGCAGCTGCTAATATGGCCACAATTGATCATCAGCTCAACAGCAGCACTAGTACTAGTCATTTGTCGTCGTCAATGAATAATAACTATGCCAATCAAACGGTGGGGCGTCACTTCACAAATCATCATTATCAGTATCTACTGCAACCTCCAGGCCTGGCCGCCGGCGACGTCCAATTACAAACGCCATTTGATCTGTACAAGTCGTGTTCTAACTCTGATCATCATCGACTGGCCCTCAACAACATTAACTATTCCGATCATCACATGATCCCCCTTCCTAATTACCACCACCACCCCAATATCCTTCAAGCCCAGAACCTTATCCCAATTACCCACGACGACTACTCGTCGGCGGCTCTTCCTAATTCCGACTCGTCGCCGGGGAAGCAACTGATGATGTCAACTTCCAACCGCAGAGACTGCGAAAGTGGGAGTCATGAGATTAACCTCCGGACGTACGATGAGATGGGAACGTCGTCGTCGCCTCAAAATCATCAGCTGGTTGCTGCTGCCGGCGGCGGAAGATCATCGGATGAGAAGTATTTGAATGAATGGAGCATGCTGCAGGACAGGCTTAATGTAAGTGGTAATACTAGTACTAATCCAAATCTTGGACTTGGCCAAAGCAGCCATGAAGACTCGTCCAAACAGATGAATCAGCTGTCACTGCGCGGAGAGATGGATTTGTGGGGTACTTATGGAAAGTAATAGTAGCAGTAGTAATGGTGTTTTCCATGCTTCAGCTAGAATTATATTTATCAAATTATAACAGTAATTAATCATCTGTTGCATTTATATATTTTCGAACCATTTCTATTTGATCTTATTGAAGAATTGCCACTGTAATTTGGCCTGTCAAATGTATTTAACATTTTAATTTGGCTTGCCAATAGTGTGATGGTGTATTTTTTTAAGATTTTTAAGTTTTACCTACATTAAAATTAAATTTTTAATTTAAATAATTATTTTTTAAAAAATTAAAAAAAATTAAAGTCTAGAATTACATTATTTAAATAAAAAATATTAGTTAATTTTGACTAATTGGTATTTATACCGTGTTTAATTAATAAATGTGTTATTTATTACAAATACTACCACATTTTTTAAAATATTAATTTAAAAATTTTTACAAAAAATTATTTAAAAAAATATGAAAATAATGAAAAAGTGTGTTTTCATGTGAAATTATCAAAAACAATCAAAGTAAAGATAAAAAGAAGTAATTATAGTTATTGGACAAATTTAATAGTTGAAAATATCTCAAATTTAAATTTTTGAAATTCTTTATTAAAAAGATAAATGCATTATTTTATTAAGTTTCTTTACTCTGCATTACTTTTTTTATTAGAATTGTTTTGGACAAAAAATTAATGAACGAGTGCAAATATCTCCATCAATTCCTTATTTTATATATATATATATAAGCATGATTTGACATAAGCATGATTTGACTAGCTTTATTTTATACTTGTAGTAACACATGCCTACGACAGTGAATAAAATTAATATTAAGTTTCTTATGTAGTTAAAATTTTTAACAAAAAATTTAAATTAAAAAAATTATGATAATCCATAAATTTTATTTTTTTCAAAAATTTTATATTCTAACATGTACTAAATATGTTTTGATCTCTCTTTTTAATTAATTTTTTATAAGTACCATAAAAAAACACAAATCATAGTGTTTTAATTTGAAATTTTTAACTTTATAAAAATTTAAATTGGTAGTGAGATTTTCTAAAATATAATAAAATTTAATATGTTCAAATCATTTTTGTAAGATAGGTGGTAGTGACATCTATTAAAATAAGAATTAAACGAGAACTGTCACACCCCAATATTTGAGGATGAGACCGACCGTGAATCATAGTACTTAGACCCATGGCACATGTAAGCCTTCATAAACTAAACTACTAACATTTATAGTAGTAATAAAATAAACTCTTAAATATTAAATATAATTCTCCAATCATAATCAACCAAC
>JAVXUM010000004.1:432101-446409 GCA_035590655.1 Pouteria glomerata
GTATAATCAATCACTGACAACAATACACGAACAAACAAAATTCCATCATCCGTATGTGCAAATATACGAGACCCTAAAGCCTAGGCAAAGAGAACGCGATAAATATATAGATATGTTTACGTGCATATATATATAGAGAGAAAGATAGAAAGGGATCGCCACCCTGTGTCGGCGTTTGATGTCAGTGTCAGTAACATTGCAATGTCGAGAGGAGAGGGAAAGGTGCGAAGGTGGTCTCCCACGGAAACGGGGACTCTGCTTTCGTTACGTAACCAGTTCTATTTGATTATTAGATATGTAAGCCCAGCAAAGGTAGTAATTAAGACTCGGTTTGGAAAGGAAAAAAAAAAATTAATTTTTTTTTTTGATTTATAAAAAAAAAAAGTTAGCTTGTTTATGTTTGGAAAATAGAAAAAGTTAACTTTTTAGTAGTTAGCTTTTTTTTTTTTGTTTAATTTGACAATTTTACCCTTTATAGTTTAAAAGAAATTTAAAATATAAGAGGGTAAGTTTAATAATTGTAGGAAAAGACAAAAAAAAAGTTGAGTAGCTGGCTACAAATAAACCAGATTCCCAAACGGAGCCTAAGGATTGGTTTGCATGAAGCGAGGGACTGACATTGCCTCGGATGCCGCATGATGCGGCCACGCGTCCCAAATTCCGCGCGATGCTGCCACGCGTTCCTTTGGGGTTGGTTCGGCTCAAATCAACACATGGGGGCTTGGTTCAAATCAGAACACATTGTTTTTTTTTTTTTTAAGCTTGGTTTCAAATCAGTTGAGTTTGAGAAAAAAATGTTAACTTTTTTTTATTTATTTAGCTATTAATTAGTTATTAAAAAAATTAAATTTTTTGGTATTTATGAAAGAAAAAAAGTTAGCATTTTAGTAACTAATTTTTTAACTTTTTGTTAATTTTATATTGTCTTTTAATGTTTAAAATAAGTATAAAATGTAAGATGATAAATTTAATAATTTTAAAAAAGTCAAAAAAGAATAGGCGTTACCATCGCTGCCCGAAAAAAAAGAGACACATGACAGCATCGCGCGGCATCCGGGCACGCGTAGCGGCATCACGCAGCAGCATCCAGGGCGATGTCAGTCAAGTGCCATCAGGGGGCGATGTCAGCCCCCCACTTCTTGGTTTGAGAGAAAAAAAAAAAATTAATTAGGGAGAAAAAAATAAGAGAAGCAATAACAGTTTTTTTATTTATTTGGAATTTAAGAAAGAAAAGGTAATGATTTTTTTTTAATTGTTTGTGAGTTGAGACGAAATAGAATGAAAATAAAATGTGTATTATTATTTTATCATTTAATCTTTTAAAAAAATTATATCAATATCGAAAAATTCATATCTTACTATCATCGTGTTAATATAAAAAAATTCATATCTTATCATCAATTACATAACATTATTCAATATGCCATCATACTCACACACATGTATGGGGTAAATACCTTACAAGGTTGTCCCGTGACCTTAGAACCCAATCCAAAATTATCTTTATCTTTTATGGAATAATATTTAATGGAAACGATCAACCAAAATATCATCATTTATGAATCTCGGCTCAAGAGACAATTAACCAATCATCATCATCATTTATAGACCAATATCTAATGACTATAATTAACTAGATCAGTGTCATTATGGAGGCTACTAATCAACTAGTACTATAACCAAATGTTATGCAAGTTTAAGAATTCTCAATCTAATAGCATTCACGTACTTCTCTATTTTTTAGTATCTTCTAATATTCCCTACCTATGGTTTGCTCGGATTAAAAAAAAAAAATAAAGGATTTGGATGAAGCAATCCAACCCTAATACACACTATTCGATCTTCGATTCTCACTCTCTCAATATATAATTGATAATAACTCAATTGCTTAATTTCTATTTTTCCTTTCACACTCTAAAAACTAGAACAAAAAGAAAAGGAAAATAACTAAAATAAAAGAAAGATAAAAAAATAAAAATAAACTCAAAGAACTCATGTTAGATGTAAATATATATAATTCCTCACCACCACACATCAATAACTGTCCAAACAATGAAGGTTATATAAGGAGGTTAGGGTGGTGGTAGACGGTGATCCTAGGAGTAGTCAGCAGCTAAAATAGTAGATGGGTGGCAAACCAACAAGTTTCAAGAAATCTTTCCAATAATAAAAGTTAACTATCATCTGAACAACTGTTTGCACGAGGTCTAAACACCCTATGACAAAGTTTTCAAAATACTTCTAAGTCAAAATCAATTATTATTGAGCAAGTGAGACAATACATGCATCATATAAATCACATAAACTACCATGTCAAATTATAGTTAAAGATATTATAAATAAAATAATATATAACAATACTACGAGTCACTACAAAACTTTTAGTTTATTTTTGTCTAACGTGATAAAGGACTATAATTTTTCTTTTTGTTTGTCTATAAATCCATTAGGATTGTGACATGTGATATTAATCAATATAATGTGAGCTCATATATACATGTAACGGAGATTTACTATAATTGTAAAATTTACATATTTTGGCCCGTTTGGAAGTGTCACAATTTTTGGTTACTTTTTACAATTTTTTGTATAGTTGATAAAAATTTTGATAAATTTTGAATTGTATTGAAGTAAAATAATAATTGTGGATGCGTTTGAAGTGACAAAAAGTGATAAAATTTGATAAAAATTGTGGATTCATATTTTTTATAGTGAGGAAAAAAATGAATAACTTTTAGAAATTTTCAGTATTTTTTAACGATTTTCAGGGTTTTAAATGGAGTCTATAATTCTTGCCATATGGACAAAAAAAGACTTATCACCCAAGTAAAACGTTAACTTTTCTGTTTTATTAATCATCTAAAATATCAAAAAGTATTATTTTTTTTATATAAATTTTGCTCCTCCAAAATGTACTTTTGTACGAATTAAATTTATAAACATATAAAAAGCCTAAATAATAATTAGACTTGGGAAATGACTTAAATTACCAAGTACTAATTAAATTTAAAAGTTTAACTTATCTCATGATAACAATTATTGGTATATTTAAAATTTAAAAATAAAAAAATGACTAATATTAATTAATATTGAGAGTAGTTTTTTATTTATAAAAGTTTGATTTTAAATTTAAATAAGTCATGTCAATCATAATTAAAAATTCATTTAATAATATTTAGTATTTAAGTTAACTTTATAAAGTACAAAACATAACAAATATACAGTTAATAATAATATTTTTAAATTGAGTTATTTTTATAAAGTCAAAAAATATTGTAATATAATTAAAAATAATAGTATTTTTAATTCAAGTTAATTTTTTGAAGTGAATAAATAATTAAAAAATAAAAACATATATTGAAATTGATAAATATTTTAAAATAATAAAAAAGGGCTGATTAAGTCGATTTAAAATTTATTATATATTTTATAGTCAAATTTATTTTTAAGTTTGGGTTAAACTAAAATTTAATAAAATATAAAATTTTAATACTCATATAAAAGTTAGGTACTTAGCTTTTGATTAATTCTGTCAATTCACTAAAACTTCCGCAAACAAAAAAATATATAAAAAAATAACTCTGTAATTTATTATAAAAAAATTATACAATTTTATTAGATATATTTTATAATATATTTAAAAACTATTTTTTCATTAATGCAATCCCGTGCACCGGTCGACATTGAACACTGTCCTTCACAATTCACAGGAGAAGTAGCATATTCAGATAACGAGTAGCATATTTAGATCAAAAACTCGAGATAAAGAGAGAGAGAGATAGAGAGAGAGAAGAAATGGGTTCAAGATCAGAGGAGCAAGGGGGGTCTTGGAGAAAGGGAGAGGGAGAAAGAGAGAGGGAGAGTGAGGTAGTTGGGAAGAAGAAGAAAGAGGGTTTGGGATGGATGGAGTGGCTGAGGGGTTGGTTGTATTTGGCATACGAGATGCTGTTTCAGAGGATAATTGCAAGCCACTTGCACAACCCAATGCCTTTGCCTCTTCTCAACGATGGTATTACATGCATCGTCACCGGATCCACCAGTGGTATTGGCCGTGAAATTGCCAGGTCATTTCTCTTTCATTCTTCTCCTCTCTATGCACCACAGCTTGTGTGTGGGTCAAAAAGTATCAACCCCTTTTCCCCTTCTATGTATTCAATATTGTATAAACTGAACTGTCTCATTCATCATTTTTCCTCCTTTCACAATTGCTCACTTGGGATGGGAGAGGGGTTATTTTGTTGTGCCCTTGTATTTATTTATTTTTAAGTTGGGTTGAGTTCTAGGTTACTGCTATGGCCAATTGCTTTTTCTTTCCCTCTTAACTAATTTTACTGAAATGTAAATTCAAATACTGAAAGGTACTAAAACTTGGTGATTTTTTTTTTTTTTTATTGAATAATGTTGTCATTGTTTTCTTTATATTAAATGATATTGTGGCTTCAAAAAGATTACCATATAAGCTTGCAAGACTCTCATAAGCTTATAGTGAACAAAAGCTATATAAAATAAATTATAGCTAGCTAAGTTAAAGAAGTCTAGTTTTGTTCGAAATTTAGCTGTAAAATTATGGCCATGTTATTTTGGGTAGATACTTCATTGAAGATGGCTTAATTTGGGTGGAGATAGCTCTGACATTAAGTGGATATATTACATAGACCAAGATGCCTATGCAAGGCATGAGTTTGTGGTTATATATTGACAAATTCCTTGAATATGAAAATAAGATTGACTTGTTAATAGATGTAATTTTCCTTTCTTTTTTTTGTTGGATTACTACATATGTATATATTTCAAAAAGAGGTGCCAAGGGGATTCCACTGCCTTATACAAAACACAAAGATCACAAGAAAAACCTATGTTCTCAATACACCAGTACTCAAAAACCTCAAAAATTTTCAAAAATTGATTTAAGGGATGGTTTACCACACAAGAACCAACCATATAAATAGAGAGGTCTACACTTCAACTGAAACAACCTCTTCTTTTACTTGAAAAGATCTTTCAATTAAGCTCCCACATATAATCCACATTTGGCTATGAGGCACCAAAAGGGAGTTTTTATTTTATTTTACCTATTATTGTTCGTCCCCAAAGGAAAATCAAGAAAGACCTTTTTCAATCCTAATTTGTCCAATAATAGAGAGCACTACTCTTTAACATATTAAGCAATGGATAAAAGGTGGTTTACAAATTCCCAATCATCTTTGCATATACAACATCAGTTGCTGTGAGTCTGGTGCTTTCTTAGTAGATCACTCACCCACCCAAACACTTCTTATTTATTATTGGCAAGTACCGAACTGGCGATAAAGGTAGACAATTTTGGGGGATTGCATTGGTATCTCAATCCTGTTGCTCTTGGGTGTGCCCTTGGCTTCTCATTGCTCTCTCTCTCTCTCTCTCTCTCTCTCTCACACACACACACACACACACAGAGCCACACCCACACCCACACCTAAACACTTCTTACTTATTATATATTTTTGGCAAGTACCAAACTGGCGATAAGGGTAGATAATTTTGGGGGATTGCATTGGGATCTGAATCCTGTCATTCATATGCCATCTTACCTTCTGCTGTAAGCCTCATGTTGAACCCCACATTACTGTGTGCATGACCTCCTTAACAAGAACCTTACTTGTGGAAGAAATTCGGTGCTATGAAAAGAAAAATAAAAATATGTATCTAAGTGCCAATTTTCAGCTCAAAAATAGGACGGACACATAACATATCTTAAACATTTTAGTTATATATTTACTCATGTTGAATTATAAGGTTGTAAGTACTTCATATACGTCAATATTAATTTATCCATTTGTTTGTAATTGCTATGAGATACCATTGACATGATTTTTCAATCTTTCAGTTATAAACAAAAATTAAGTGACATTTCTATTTTACTAGCTTCCATAATTGCATGTTTTTCTATCGTTGAGCAGGCAATTGGCAGAGTCAGGGGCTCATGTTGTAATGGCAGTTAGGAACACTAAGGCTGCACATGAATTGATAAGGAACTGGCAGGAAGAATGGTCAGGAAGGGGCCTTCCTCTTAATATTGAGGTATACAGTATGCATCTTTGATGCCACTTTAGGAATAATGTTATATTTCTGAAAAATTTTAAAAATGAAAATTTCGGGGGATCCTTTATTACAACATGTTATATTTTTCTGTTATTCTTTACAAATTCTATAAAAGAATTCCGGATTCTATAAATTAGAATAGGGGATCTTTCCTCCATAAATCATAGCGAGAATAGAGGGTCTTTCCTCAACAGAGCCAAAAAAGAATGACAGATTCTATAAAAATTTGTAAAGATTAGGGAATCTTTCCTCAACAGAAAATCTAAACAAGAAATACCATAAAGTAATAATAAAGTAGATCCTGGCAACAAAAGGAGTCGCATGAATCAGTAGTGAAATTTACCTCTGGCATGATTCAAGAGCTACTACCTCTCTCCTGGCCAAACTTTCTGCCCTTACATTTACCAACTATATATGTAATATATGCTCTTGACGCAACACATGTATTGCTTTTCCGATCAAGTTTTTAGTTACTGGACTGCTAATTTATTTGAAATTATAATTCTTAAGGTGATGGAACTTGATCTTCTCTCCTTCGATTCTGTTGTGAAATTTGCTGAAGCATGGAATGCACGCTCAGGACCTTTGCATGTCCTTATTAATAATGCTGGGATATTTTCAATTGGAGGTTAGTATATGAAGAATTTGCTTCATGAGAACTTAATATCTATCTTGATTTTTCCCTGCTCAACACTGTGGGTTGCATTTGTACATTTCCTATTCTAGTGAAATTTTTTGTGGGTGGTAAAAAACTTGTATTGTAATGGCGTGTTTTATTTTGTTTGACTTGGTTTTTAGGAGAGTAAAGAAAGCTTTCTGCTTTGGGCGATTTAGATTTGTCTTTCTAAATGGATTAACATCATTAAGCAAATGCTTACATGCACTTCTGGGCTATGAAATGAATAGCAGCCAGTGTTAATGTTTCTTCCTAGCTGCCGATTTTTTTTTTATTTTTGAAAGTGGTAATCTGTTACCATTTAGGTAAATCTAACCGTGATACGTTAGTGCAGCCTATTTCTTTTGAGAGGTAAGAGGTAAGTATATAATATGAAGAATGGAGAGAGTACAAAAACAAGGGGCATACCCCAGGCATACTTAGGATGCTGGACATCTACAAGTTCAAGTTCATAGAACTTTTCATTTCTTTCCTTCCTGCTTAAACTGATAATTCTTGGTTTTCCGTTGTTAGAACCACAAAAATTCTCCAAGGATGGGTACGAAGAACACATACAAGTGAATCATCTGGCTCCAGCATTGCTTTCAATATTGCTTTTGCCATCCCTTATCAGAGGTTCTCCAAGCCGAATTGTTAATGTGAATTCTATTGTAAGTTCAATGTTGTGGTATGCATCAGATATATTTCTGCTCTGAATTTTTTGTTGAGTAATAGTTGAAATATTAGACAACTACATATCTCCTGTCAAATTTTCTTGATGTACAGATTATTTCTTGTTGAATGTTATATGTAAAGTAAAGGCTGATTATATTTACCCCCTTGTGATTAAAAAGTAATCTGATAACCTCAGCGGTTGGACTTAAGTGTCAAACGAATGGTTTATGTTAAATTTTACAGGCATGTAATATCCCATGCAATATTCATTTATCTGTCTTTTCTACTAAAAAAAAGGGTAATTGAATAACCAAAGTGCATTTTTTTATTTCATTTTTCATGGCTGATAACTTTCTAAATGGCATTTTGGTTATTCAATGATCATTCTTTAGTGAGGAAGAAGGTAACAAAGCATTATATATGCACATGGATATTATATGTTTGTTAAATCTAATAGATGTCGCCCATTGGCACTTCAGTTCAAACGTTAAAGGGGTTGTGTGTTAGCTTTTTAAGTATACCCGGGGAGGGGGTGTTTTCTTGTCAAATCACAAGGTTGTAAAGTATAATTTTCCCAATGTGTAATGTGTTCCATACTTATTTAAGTGATGGAAGTGTGTCTTTCAAGTGCCTGAAGGGCATTTGGTTCTAAAAAAAGAATTGAACACATTTGGACAGGTATTTGGCGTGTGTGTTCCTCAAGTATTGGTTTCCGACGTGGACATGGCACACATTCTTAGAATTGTTCATGCTTTTTAGATATCTTTATTTTTATGTATACCTTGGAGAAACAGCTTGTTAAATAAAATTGGACCTCGTTGCCCAACATTTGAAATTTAGCATAATTGTGCAGTCAACCTTCTATAATCCTTTGGGACATTTCCTATGTGATTTTTTTGTGTAATCTCTGTTGAAATATGAAATTAAACACTGTTCAATTAACTAATTATAAATGATAATATTGTATTCCTTGTAAACCAGTTTCATGTTAATGTCTATCTTTGCACTCATAATTGACTTATTGTGTAGATGCATCACGTTGGATTTGTTGACACAGAAGATATGAATTTCAGTACTGGAAAAAGAAAATTTACAAGTTTAGTGGGAAACTCAAGCAGCAAATTGGCACAGGTGCAATATATTCTTGAGTATTTATAATACCTGAAATTACTTTTTTGCATTTTTCTTAAATGGATTATAACCACATCAATTTTCTGAAACAAGGAAAACTGACCTTCATGTGATGGCTTGTAAATATCAACTTATTTTGTATTTGTCTATTTATTTATTTTTTTAGTGGGGTTGGCAATGGTGATGGCATGGATCTTTCAATCCTATTCATTGGATGGTTGAAATGAAAATTATGTCCGGGTTTTCCTCATATAAAAAAGAATTCCTCTAGGAGGCTGGATGAGGTTACAGGTGTTGGGTTCTTGTGTATGTAATTGATTTTGCATATTGTTAATAACCCCAGTCTTGATCTGCCTACTAACTTGTGTGCTTGACTTGTATTTAGTCCTATGTGTTGGGGTGCCACCCCTGCTCTGTGATTAATGTTGTACATATTTGGACTAAAGCCTTGCACTGCCTTCTTGTTATCATCGAACCATAGTTCCTTGGTACCCTGGATGATGTTAGGGATGATTTCTTTGGTAATTTTTTTTTTTTTTACCCATGATTGTTGATGAAATGATGTTGTCGTCATTTTTGGAGATTGATTTATTCATTTTAACTGTCAGTCTTCCCTTAATATCCTAAGGCTATTGGTGGTTGCTTCTTTGTAGCATGTGCTTTTAGGAAATCAATTTGTCTACTTGTTTATTTATGTGATGTTAATGTACGAGGTTTTTGAAATATTTTTCAGGTTAAAGTTTTAAACCAAGCTGTTGGTGTTTAGTATCTGCTATTATTGAAGCTATACGCATTTGTTCTTTATGTGATGCCTAACCATGCACCTTTATCAAAGACTTTTCCTTGTGTCTATATATAATACATCTAAATTGTCTAGCTTTTCATATCCCAATGATACGTTGCTTGGGTAGACTCATCAGCTAAGAAGTACTCACATGGATAAGGAATATGGATGTAATACAACACAGATATGCCAGCAAAACAATTTTAAAAGAAATAAATAAATATATATACATATATATATTTTTATATTTACGCATGAAAAGTTTTCTTATGTATTTGTGGTGTTTTGGCTACTTGTGTTTTCATTGTAAGTTGTATTGGTGAAATGTGTGTAGTTTGTAACTTGTGTTTTGCATTTATTTTGAGATTGGAATTTGTAGTAGAGATTAAAATATGGTTGGGGGTTGTAGAGAGAAGTATAAATAGCCTTGAGAGGTGGATGGAGAAAGATAGACTTTGATTATTGAACCCCTCTAGCATATGAGATTGGTTGAGCTTGTAGCTCCCTTTACCTATCTTCTTTTGTTGTGTGTTCATTCATCGATCCATCCTTCCTTCACCACTTTTTAGCTTATATATATACACACATATATATTATTGGTAAATATGCATATAAATGTACCTTACTTTGAATTTTTATGCAAGATTGTGTCACTAATATGTAATTTTTGGCCATCCTACATTAGTTTGGGCTTTTGAACATTTTGTTTGGATGATCTATCATGTGAACCACCCTGCATTGGTTGTTTTGGTACAAAGGCTTGCAGTTTGTTAATGATTCTTCTTCTTCTTCTTCTTATTTTTTTTTCAAAGATTTATCTCTTTGAATCATGAGCATCAATCTGGCTTCTCATTGATCTTTTCTACATCTAGGGTGTGTTTGGAGTGGTAAAAAGTGAGAAAAAAATAAGAAAAAGTAAGAAAAGTTGTAAGTTCGTAATGCGTGCAGTGAGATAAAAAGTAAGTAATGATTAAAAATTTATAGAGTTTTTTGGAGAAATTTTGCAAACCAAACGCACCCCTAGTCGGGAATAAAGTGAATTTAGGTGCTTACAATTTTTATTTTGTTAATTTTGCTTTTCCCCATTTTAAATATATACATTGATGTCCTTCTTCTTATTGATTGCTTTACTAGTATGTGATCATCTTCGGTGCCAGTGTTACATTCTTAGATATTTTGCACAAGTTTAAACTAATATATTTCTTTACATAAGCAGAGAATTTCTGAGATGGTACCTTGGGTGACATTTGAATGCAGGTCATGTTTAGCAGCGTTCTTCATAAGCGGCTGCCTGCTGAAGCTGGCATAAGTGTAGTGTGTGTATCCCCTGGAATTGTTCATACTAATGTTGTAAGTTCCTCGAATGTTTCTTCTTCTTCTTCTCTCTCTCTCTCTCTCTCTCAACAATATATATTATCTAAGAAGCATCGATTTGGACATGGGATATGAATACAACACGACATGTAAACCTCGACACAATAATTTTTAAAAATATTAGGACACCATGTGGGACGGATTAACAAATAAATATATATTTTTATTTGCATACATGAAAAAACAACTATTCATTCATTCTTGTATTGAAATCTATTTGTCTTTTATTTATATCTATTTACAAACAAAGTTATTTACGACTATATTGGAAGTTTTAGGTTTTAAAAACCCCAAAACTAAAAAAATAAAAGGCTAAGGAATTAAAAAATATAAATTCACATTGTTTAATTTTATTTTTCAGTTTCAAATTTTTTTTCTTTAAAATTACATCGTGCTTCATAAGCCTGTAATGGTTATTTTTGGTAAAAAAACAAAGGCTAGCTTTTTTCTAGTTTTTTTATTTAGCTTTTCATTTTTTACCAAAATTTGATTTCATTTTTGGTTTTAGTATCTTTTTGACATTTTATTCATCTCTTAAAAAAAAAAAATGGTTTAAAATATGAAAAACTTCAAGCAGACTGAA
Organism: Pouteria glomerata; assembly: GCA_035590655.1. Lineage (NCBI taxonomy): Eukaryota > Viridiplantae > Streptophyta > Magnoliopsida > Ericales > Sapotaceae > Pouteria > Pouteria glomerata. The sequence continues at coordinate 443,385 of JAVXUM010000004.1, forward strand.
AATTTTTGACCCATTCATAGCTTTTCTTAATTTTACGCATTTTTTATGTAATTGTTTTAAATATGTGAATAATGAGCCTAAACTATATTAAAACCTGAAACAAAAATTTTAAATTTGGTTGAAAAAACCACATAAAACAAAAAAAAGGTTCTACTAAAAAAGCTAATTTTTATTAATTTTTTTCCAAGCTAACTCTAAGTGATGGACACCAAAAAATTAAAGAACAAGTTTGGTGGGAAAAGATGTAATGGTCTATGAAATAGATGTTTTAATTGTTGACATGCTGTAGCCAACCCCTAATCATTGGTATTAAAGGCTTCGTCCAATTAGTTGAGATGACAATGCCAAGGTGGATGTGTGTTAAAATGAGAAAAGATGAGATTAGGATCACCAGATTCATGAGATGGTAAAGGAGTAAATTGAAGGGAAAATTGCCTAAGGTGGTTTGATAATATATAATGGAGATTGGTCAATATATTAATTGGGAGCGATAGCATTCAAATCGTGAGTAATGCGAGATGGTAAGGTAGAGCAAAGCTACATGGGCGGGGATAATAAAGAAAGATATGGCTTGATGTCAATGTGGTTCGACAGCAGATGTTGCCCTTTACCAAGTGGAATGGTGAAAGAGGATCCAATGTAGCGGAGTCATTTAGTTTGGAAAAAGGCTGAGTTGAATTGAATTGTATTTATGAGATTTGGATAGACTAATTTGATTTACTTATGGCTCTGGGTACTTCATGATGCCTTATTATTTATGGCGTTGGTATTCCCTAAAATTCTATTTTGAAAGTGCATTGGAGCTGATTAATTTCTACCTGCGCACTTGGATTGTATGTCCTAGACCTAAGTTAAGGAAGGTTGGGTCAATTAAATGTTAGCAGTAAGGTTGTATTGGGTCTTTCTTTTGAGATAGACTAACATGAGCAAAGGCTAATCTGTTGTAGCTTTTACTAGTGAATAGAATTAGCACCCAATCATATCTATTTGTTGTGGGCCATATATAGGGAAATTGGTTCAAGATATTAAAGAACTAGAGATATTTCTAGTAACTTGGAATGTGTAAGGAAGAAGGCGTGGCACAACTTTGTATGGTAAGAAGACCATGGGTCAAATGGATACTCCAAAAGGGCTGAACTTCTCTAAAATGGCGTTGTTTGGCCACGCTTGCTTTTTTTAGTTTTTTATTTTTTTGATGATGATTAAGAAAATAGTATTAAAAAAGGCATCAAGTGGATCCCGCCTTTTTTCAAAAACCTTTGCAAACTGAGGCACATGACAAAACTCAGTGAACAGGTATTCATATTGTCTATTTAGTATAATAAACCATTCAAGTCCTGCACTTTGCCTCTAGGTACCCAACTATACAGGAGGCCTAATAAAATGCTCTTTAATCTAATTGAAGAGGACTTGATGTCCTCGAAGCATCATTTGTTCCCCTCACCCCACCTCCTTGGGAGCCGGCATCAACGTAGTTAAACACATTGGAATAAGATTCCATGCCTTCCTTTTTTTCCAGCATGCTTGTTACTGATGTGGTTTGTGGTAACCTTTTTTGCAATACTTACTTTGGAATTGCTAGGCTTGAGTCTGAAGTAGTATCAAGTGATAAAACAACGGAGATTGTAATCAAAATTTATTTGCTTTTGTTTCATTTTTTGTTTAGCTTTCTTTTATAAAGTTCTTCATAGTCTTGTGCTTCTAAGAAGGATGGACTTCTACTAAGATGTGTTGTCCATGTCAAGCATATGTTGGATAACTTTGATATCTTACAAATGAACTTTCTTCATTTCAATGTGTTTGCTGATAGATCTCAAATGTTGACACATCTGAAGATTTTTGTTACCCGCCCCCCTCCCGAAAAAAAAATTAAGCCACAGAGCCGATCCATTCCCTAACACAATTCACAAACATTCAACATTTAATAACCATTCACATTCGATGTAGGGAAACTGTCAAACACACATTCAACACTTAACATTACGAGAAGACAAAGAATTTTACAGTCATATAATGAATTTATAAGAACCAAAATGGAGTTTCTGAAGTTCATCCTCAACCTATATGACTACAGAAATTTGGTATGTGAACCGATTATTTATATTGCTGTACTGTACATATAGGACATAGTATCCTTCCCTCGCTACGGTTTTCTTTATTTCTTAGGATTTATCATGTTGGTGTGTAATTGTGTGTTTTTATTTAGTCATCTCTTTGTTGGTATCCATGCTTATGGTATTTAGAGCGTTGTCTTTCATGAAATGATTAATATGTTTTTGTAAAAGGAAAGCTCTAACCAAACTGAATTGGGACAAAGATACCACAAAATCTGAGCTGGTAACTTCAAAGTATTTTTAATAGCTAATTTGCAAATTGTCGTGCTTATAATGTACTGTATTAATGCTTATAAACAGATAATATTTTTATTTGATATGTCTTGTGAGACTTTCAATGGCAGCATTTTTCTTGGCATTTTGATTTGGTTGTAGATATGCACATCCTATATTTTAAGTGACACACAGTAAACTGTTCATTGCAGGCAAGGGATCTTCCCAAAATTGTTCAAGCTGCTTATCAACTAATACCCTATTTTATCTTCAGTGCTCAAGAAGGTGAGTTTTCTTAAACACTCCTGTATTTTTATTAGTCATGGATGCTGTTGTGGTAAAGTGTGTAATATTGCAAAATTTGTGTCAATATTCACGATAGAATGAAATGATCTTGTATTTACTTCTAATGGATGCTGATCTAACTCTTCATCAGTGTCATCATCATCATCTTCTTTCTTGGGCCTTAACCTGTAAGATTCATGTTCCACTAATTTTGTTCAGTTTGTATGGGAAAGAATTGAATATGGGTGCAATTATAGTTCAGTAATCAAAAAATTCGACTCGTTCTTTCTCTGTTCCATAGATTATGAAAATAATTCTCCTTAAGTCTTTGATCTTTTGATAAATCAGTAACACTTTTACTGCTATGCTGTAAGGCCAAGTTGGAATTTTTTCCTCTTAGTGAGAAAAAAGGG
>JAVXUM010000004.1:475840-487637 GCA_035590655.1 Pouteria glomerata
TTAATTATTATATAATATAATAATTAAATATATAAATTAATATAATAATTAAATTATTATATTATATTATATTAATAATTAATTTAATTTAATACTTAATATAATATATTATAATATAATAATATGTAGTATAATATAATATTTTCTAAAAATAAAAAAATAATAATTATAAACAAAATTATGTTTCTAAAAGCAGTTTTAGTTTTCATTTCAGAAAAGAAAAAACGGCAACAGAAAATATAAAACAAAAAAGGGCAATAAAAAAATAACAATAGAAAAATGATAGCGTTGCCAAACGCCATCTTAATAATAGATTTTCAAAATGAAAATAGAAATCTTTATAATATTTAGAATTTTTTTTCAAAAAATTCTCCAAGTATTGATGGGACTCTTTACAATTTGAAAACTTGTACAATTCTTTCATTATCTACAAATATAATATTTTCTAAAAATAAAAAATAATAATTGTAAACAAAATTATATTTTCAAAAGCAGTTTCAGTTTTCATTTCAAGAAAGAAAAAATGATAACAGAAAACATAAAACAAAAAAGGGTAATAAAAAAATAACAATTGAAAAACGATAGCGTTGCCAAACGCCACCTTAATAATAGATTTTCAAAATGAAAATAGAATCTTTATAATATTTAAAAATTTTTTTCCGAAAATTCTTCAAGTATTGATGGGACTCTTTAGAATTTGAAAACTTGTATAATTCTTTTATTATCTACAAAAATTCAGTCTTTATTCTATTTCCTTCTTTGTTTAGGTTTTCTAATTATATCAACAATATATTAATCTAATATTTATCTAATTTGAAAACTTAATCTTTATCTCACTAGGGCACTTCATATTTATTTGATTAAAAAAACTTGAATTTTATTGCATGTCCAATTAAAAAATTTTATCCTTAATTATAAATTTAATTCTTTTGTTTAGGTTTATCGTAAATTTGACTCTGCAAGTTATATATGTTATAATAATACTATATATTATAATTATTAATAAACAATGTATTCAATAATATAATATATTTATTAAAAAAAAAAAAAACTTACTTTCACAAACTTTGGTTGTAGATCGACACGATGAATGCAACTTTGGGCGAGAGAATAATTGGCTTCATAATTGCCAGCCTTTTTTATTTGGATCAGTTGGATGTGTTGCAATGTCGGAAAATGACAGGTGACTTATTTGCTGCCTGCGTTTGTCTTCGCGCTGTGATATCGGTTGAGAATTAGGAAATAATTTTTTGGTAAAGATAATAAACTTTTAAGTATTTAATAAAAATTTAAATTTTTTAATAATCTTTAAAAACTTTTTAATAACTTTTGATTATTTAGGAGAGAGTGGAAGAAACTTTTAAAAATTTTTAACAATTTTTTAAGTGTTATCATACATCTGAAAAAAAAAAAAAAAAAAAAGCAAAATTTACTAAAAATTCCTCTCCTTTTGAGTTCCAAACGGACACAGGGTGTGTTTGGATGGAAGAAAAATGAAAGAAATAGAGATTTCAAATTATTTTTTATATTTAATTTACGGTAAAAATGAAAAAATATGTATAATTTAAGATATTCAAAATTATTAAAGTAAAAAATTAGCTAATTAATGAATACCTTTTACTTTGTTATATTTTTAATATATTAAAATAAAAACATATTTTAAATTTTTATAATTTCTTCCTTATTTATTTATTTTTTACTTCTCTCCCCTCCTTTGTTTTTAAGATTTAGTGAAGGAACAAAAAAGAGAGAGAGAGAGTAGAAAAAGATGAGAAAAAAGAAAAGATGTAAAATCTCAAATATATGTTTCCTATTTGAATGAATTTAAAAAATAATAAATAAAAAACCATTTACTTATAAGTTAATTATTTTTAATTTTTCAATTTTTTTTTTTTTTTGGCTTCCATTGTCTGTTGAGAATTTTGCTTCCATTGCTATTGAAGTTATTTTGATAAATACTTCCCCGGTCTATTCAATCATTATTATAGAATATCTCTTTTACATTATTGGGATACATCTATCATATTATTTTGATTACTTTTTTAAAAGAAATATATGCATTATTGATTATATATCACTTTAGTGTTAAATGTAAAATTTTTAGTATTCCCCATCTAGGGACGAACCCAACATTTTTAGTTTGGGGGAAAAATTTTATTTTATTTTTTTCTTTTTTTGATTGAATTTAGGGCTAAAAAAATTATAACTAATATTATGAATTATATTTAGTAAGTAAAAAATAAATTAATATATATGTATTACAAGTTTTAGATAATCAACAATTGATAAAAATATTTAAATTTTATGAAAGTTGATTCATACCATAAATTTTTTCAACTCAAAGATTTACATGTAGTAATGGCAATATTTTCTCAACTGAAATTGACTATTTTTTAAAATTTTAGTCAAATTATGGTATAAAATTTTTTTAATAAAAAAGTTACATGTACTGATAACATTTTCAACCGGTGGACTTGAGATTTAAAGGTATGGGTCCCTTGGTCACTCGCAAGGCCCAAATACAATTTTGGATCTAATCCGACCTAGAAAAACAAAACGATCAGCACACATTACACTAAATCTAAAGTCTAAATATTAAAACAGCCTAATAACTCAAATATTGACAAAAAAAAAAAAATACTAGGTATTTTATCAATTCACTAACAAGAAGAAAGAAAATTATAATTTTTTTTCTTCTAAATTCTCAAACACATGAAAAAAATACAGGTATTACAAATTATGTTATGTTCGTGCGTAAAATTCTGTTATAAAGTTAATATTATACAAAAATGTGCCAAAAAAATAAATGGTAACATATAGTAGAAGATTTTTGCAACTTCTATTCCATTATTGTTTCGAAGAACTAATGAGAAAAGAAAAAAAAAAAACAAAAATTAAGCATTTGATTTTTTAAAATAAAATTAGTTGAATGAAGCTGATATTTCATTAGAGATAGCAATCTATCTTGATGATCATTATGAAAAATTTTAAAAAAAAATTAAAATTACTTGAAGCATTTTTTTAAGAAGAAACTACAACTGAATCACATATTTGGGATAATGTGGATCTTAAAATGTCATATAATATTGAAAAAAACGCTGCAATATGATAGATATTTAGTTGACAAACTTGGAAAACTGTCGAAAAAAGAATTCACTTTTTATAAAAGGTCATATACGACTATACAACTTACGTCAAAACCTATGTGAAGGAATCTGTTTTAGCAAAAAGATGATTCTAAATTATTGTATTACTTTTTGTCCTTTTCTTTTCTTTCTTACCTCCTCCTTGTCAGTTCAAAATTTTAAATTCGAATGCTGAATCTATAAATAGAGTTTTAAGTTCATGGAAGAAGCATTGGATTGAAGCCTTCTGTATAAAATAAAGTTCAAAGCATTGGATTGAAGCCTTCTGTATAAAATAAAGTTCAAGTGTTTAAAGGTGATATATAACCAATAGTTTGAGTGCTTTGATGACAACCAATGGTATTTGTGAAAATACCGTGCAAGTTTAACTATTAGTGTCGGGGCTTAAACGATTTGTGAGGCATAGTGGTAAGGTTCTTAACTTATGAAAGATATGTTTTCTAATTAGTAGAAATTTGTAAAGATATTTTGTAATAATTAGTGTGGTCTAATATGGTTGTTTTGCTAGTTTGTGTAGTTGTGAGGCTAGAGGGATGTAAGTGCAGCAACTTAAAATGTATAGGGATGCCAGTCAAACTGACTCTATTTGTGAACTAATGTCAAAACTGTTATGACAGTTAAAATCATGGTAACGACATATCACAATAATTTCGGACTTTTCAACGTAGCTAATATCCATTCTCTCGGAAGAATTAGGACTTGTTCTTTCTTCATTGGTGGGATCAACATGCCACTCACTCAAATATGATGGGAATGGAGCTGCCATTTGGAGATGAAGCAGTCATCCAGCAGCATTATGATGATCAAACTAAGCGTACAATTTACAAACAATGAATTAATTATGAGAAAAATATGGCTAGCTCCCTTAAATAGCATATTTAATTTCACGAAATTGATGAAATATTTGCTGACATAATGTACAAAGATTTATAACACGGCATGATGCTGACAACCCAAACCTTCAGAGAGGGAAGTGACCAGAAACAATAACATAATTAAGGTGGAAGTATATATAACTTGAAATTATAGGAATCTATAATGCAAACTAGGAAGCAAATATAAATTTGCTATTGAAACAAGCCATCTCAGCATTGGTTCTGACCATTTTATAAAATTATTAAAACCACCAAGAAATTCTCAATACTAGATTACTTTATATTAGAGGTTGCACAGTCAATGTGGAAATATTTATTGCATACCAGACAAGCATAAGATGGACGCAGTAATTCCTTCATCTCTTTCCGGCAGAGATCGCATTGAGATAGACAACCATAACGGTTGAAGTAGAGGGTGTGAGGGTGGAAAGAACGAATTATGCGAGACTGTATGGGACATTTGACATGGAGATCGACACTGCAAGGTTTACAGTGGAGAAAATAGGAGGAGAAGCCGGGGACGATCTTCATTCCACAGGCAAAGCAACCACGGGGATTCTGATTAATAGATTTCTTCAGTGGGAGCCTAAAGACCTTGCCGTGACATCGACTTTGAACAGGCACTTGGAATAGGCATTGAGCTTCCAAGTAGAAGTTGCATTCATCGCACCAATAATAGGCACAGCCTCGACATTTTTCTTCACAGACATAGCATTTGATCTCCTTCTTTTCACGGTCCACCTTAAGCTTGAGACGATGTTGGGGATGAAGTGGGTGTTGGATTTCTGGTGGGTACTGGACACAGAATTTGTGCAAGAAAATTTTGCATTCGGAGCACTTATAGGTTTCATTCTTTCCTTCCAAGATGGGTAACTCGCAGGCAATGCAACGATTTTTTTCATCTTTATCCCCGTCCTTGTCACTGGTCTGGCCATTTGAAGTACTAGATTTCTTTTTGCAACCTTGAGAAAGACTCAGAAGGTGATCATGATGAAATTTCTTACGGATACGTTTAGATCGGGACGTGGATATCGGATGCCCTTCATTGAAATATCTGATCCTGTCTGCAGGCTTTTTCAGGTCTTCCTTCTCGTTCCAGTCCCACGGATTTGGTGGTTTGCTGATGGCCTGCTGCTGCTTCTGCTCCTGCTCCTGCTCCCCCGGCTCCGGCATTTCACTTGACTTCTCCTCACCCACCTTTGTGTCTGGCTTCACTATGTCACTTGGTTTGCTGATGGCCTGCTGCTGCTTCTGCTCCCTTGGCTCTGTCATTTCGCTTGACTTCTCCTTACCCACCTTTGTGTCTGGCTTCAATGTATCACTTGGACTCTCCTGATGATCTCTGGCGTTTGCTATGTCATCCTCCTGCTCCTTTTCACTTGGAGTGTCCTGATCCATCATGTTACTAGATGGATCCCCTTCTTCTTCTGACCCAACTTCCCTGGTCTCATCCAATAAGTTTTCCCCCACTTCTTCTTCTTCTTCTTCTTCTTCTTCTTCTGAGTCTGATTCTGATTCTTCTTCTTCTACTACTTCTTCTTCTTCTGATTCTGATTCTGATTCTTCTTCTTCTGATTCTTCTTCTTCTTCTTCTTCTTCTTCTTCTTCTTCTTCTTCTGCTGACATATCTTCCTTGGACTCATTCCATGAGTTTTCTCCCACTATCTCTATTTCTATGGAATCAAAACCTGACCTAACTTCCTTGGACTCATTCCATGAGTTTTCTCCCTCTCTGTCTATTTCTATGGAATCTTTTGATCCGTGGTCTTTCCTGGCTACCAGCATAGATGCCTTACGTTGGGTTCGGGTAATCTGAAGTAGTTTCTCCATCTTTGACCTGATATTTTTTACTTTCATATCAAAGTCATCTTGGTTTGGGACACTCTGATTTTTGTGATCTGCTGGAGCGAGGTAAGCATGCATTGCCTTGCTTAACCGGTCAAAGGCAACTTCAATTTCAAACCCAGCTTTTTTTGCAATTTGGAAGCAGTCCCAGTAGGTGAACAGTTGGTTCGCAGTGACCTCCTCAACGGTCCATAAGCTGTACATGGCAGCACATAGTACCGTGAAGATAAATGTCTTTCCCTTTGGACTCTTGATTGTCTCTTTTCGATTCAAATAGTTATTCTCCGGATCCACCAAAACTTCGCAGATGGGGACCAAATTCTTCGGCACTGTGAAATCCAACCCGGAGACCTCAGTAACTTGAAATCGTGGTTGGCAATAACTCAATCCGAATCTTTTGTCTCCAAATTTGGATTTAAATAATTGCATAATTTGACAGAATGGCTGGTCAAGTTTGTTAGGATCATCTTGCTGGTGATCAAGTTGCTGGTCAAGTTTGTTACGATCATCTTGCTGGCGATCATTTTGCTGGCCAAGTTTGTTACCATCATCTTGCTCATCATCTTGCTGGTGATCATGTTGCTGACCAAGTTTGTTACCATCATCTTGCTGGTCAAGTTTGCTACCAATTGCAGCTTTAACCAATTCGTTTAGCTCCTCCATATCCTCCGCCGTAAAGGAGTCTATTATCTCTGTGATTGTTGAAGGTGGATTGTTAATTACAATTGGTATTATGTCCAGTTCCCCATGGTCGACTTTGTTGTGAGCAAGAGACCAGCACATCTGAAAAAATAACAAAACAATGCAAGCGATTTGCACATCGAGGCTCTATTATTGAGCTGTGGAAGAACTAAGGATAAAATGTTTTGCATGTGTTTATCAATAGACAAAGCAACAGAGCTAGGGAGGAAATAAATTAAAAAAAAAAAAAACAGAGAAACAGCAAAATACAATACAATTATGACATTTCATTGCATACCAAATGCTAACTTCGTAACCTTACATCCACATATTCTCTTCCTCTTTTTTTTTTTTTTTAAATTCTTTTAGCTGATTATGTCCATCAATTCTTAGGTTATATTATTCAAATTTATAATTATATTTATTTTTGTTTGTACTTCGTATATATTAAAAATTAATGAATATGATCGTAAATAATTAATTATTTCAAAATTAGAGCAAAACATGTTTACTTTAGTTAATATATTATGTTGTGTTGTATTTATGTTTTCACTAAATAATTTGTTATTTGTGCTTCAAATCCCATTATCCTATCATGTTTAATATTATCATATAACAAACCAGTCATACTAACAGAAAATTCGTATTACTTTCAGGTTAGAAACCTTACCATTAATGGCACCCCTAAAAGTTTTTGTAATGCATCCATCAACTCTGGATAATTTTTACCCTAGTTATTAAAAATTTTAGGTTTGTCATTGTTTACATGACCAAGCATGTTTATGTTGTTGGATATAAGAATGGAGAAAAGATATCATCTTACTTTTAATCTTAATTAATTTTATATTTTTGCTCAATATAAAAATAAGATGTTACCCTAGTGAAAAGAAAAATGTAGCTAAAGATAAAATAAATACATATGTAGATTTTTTTTTTATCCAACCTCATATTCTATAAAATAAGCATATATGCCGTTGGTATGAACTTTTATCTCTATTCCTAAAATAAATCCAACAAAATTTCAAAATACCCACCCACTCGAGTTTTGTATCCACACCGGGGGGGAGAATAGGCAAACAGTAAAATTATTCATGTTTGGAGGCATCACCCAAGTTAAATACTTGAGAGGGAGGGCGGGGCTACCTCGCTGAGCACACAAGTCCAATCTTCAGCAAATATGCATTTCTCGCAGTAATAAAATAAGGAATCTGGAGGTATGGGTTGTTCGCAAACATCGCACATTTGAAAGGTAGAATTAAAGCCACGGTCGAAATAGCTGGTGAGAGTGAGCCGGTGACTGTGTTTTTTGGACGCAAACGTATCTGGCAGAAGAGGCAGGGCAAATGGCAGCACACAATCCCTGTGGAGACTAAATTTGCACTCCTTGCAATGGAAGACCGGCCGCGAATGGAATCTTTTACTACTTTTTCTTGCTAAGTGGAATCTTTCACCACAGTAAAGGCAAACACTTTCACGGTGTTCTGAAGGTTGTTTTCTAAAGAATGTAAGGATGTGTCCCTGCAAGAAGCTGCAGTATTAGAATAAATTTTCATTTTTATAAGGAGTAAATATTCATATTAATTGAATCGATACAATTATAAATTTTTTATTGAAAAAAAAGTAACTAAAGGGATGTAATTTTATTTTTTATAATACATAAAAATATTATTTTAGCGCCAAATTTGATTAAAAAAATCTCTTTTTTTTTTGACATTCTTTAAATTTTATCAACTTTTTTTATATTTTTTTGAGAAATACACTAAATACCAAATAATTTAAAATTTATTTATGTTTTTTCTTTTTTTTAGCCACAATTTGGTACTCCAAACAGGAACTAATCCAAGATGCAGTAACAAAACCGAGGTCCTGTTTAGAGTTACAATTTTTGTCAACGTTTAGCAAGTAAAACTTTTGATATGCTTGGGAAAATGAGTAAAAATTTTTAATAACTTTTAAAAATTTTTAAACTTTGGAAAACTTTTGACAATTGTTTATTTATTTGATAAAAATTTTGTTAACTTTTAAGTTTGATTAAAGTAAATAACCATTAAATCTCTTGTCACATAAACAAAAATTGATGTATTGACAATTTTTCTCTTAAACAAAATATTAACTTTTAGTGTTTTATCAAATACTTAAAACACCAAAAATTAATTTTTTATTTTTTACCAATTTTGCTCCTCCAAACTGAATCAAAATATACTTTAGATACTAAAATAATAACTGATATTAGAATAAAAAATATATCGAAATAACTTAATTAAATAACCCCCTATATTTTTATACCTTCGGATTCCCATCGCGTTTGGGGCCCCCCCTACCGATGCATCCAATGCCGAAGTTGCAGTTGCACCTTTTGCAGGAGTAATTTAAGCCGGTGTGATCCGCCGAACAGACCTTGCACTGGAACGGCTTTCCCAACTCGTGTTCAAGCGACAGGGGATGAGAGGGGTGAAGGAAGTGTTTGATTTCCCGCGGCAACTCCAGGCAAAATTTGTGGAAGAAAATCTTACCTATAGATTTCGATTGAATAAATTTTGACGTTAAATTGTACTAAAATATAAAAAAACAATAATCAACTTGTATCAAAAAATTTAAAAATTTGTAATAATTATTAGTGGAATTATTTTTTTAAATAGTAGAGCTATTGATTATAAAAAAAAAAATTTAAATAATTATTTTTATGGTATTTTTAAATTTATCATAATCTATTATATATATTAAGCTACTTAAATTCACATCTAAATTAATAAAATTATATTTTATCTTGATTTTATATTCTTTAAGCTCCATTTAGATAACTAGAAAACCTAAATTATTAAATTTGAGATTAAATTATAAACGGTAGAGCTATTTTATATAATAATAAATGAAAATCTTTTTAATAATTACATTATAGTAGTAGTGCCAGTAATTTTTAAAATGATGGAACTATTATTATAAAAAATTTTAAATAAATTTTTTTGGGATAATTTCAAATCCTTCCCAAAATCATTGTAATAAACTAGTAAAATTCATAATAAAATTCTTATCTAAATTAAGAAAACTATATCTGAATAATTATTCTTAAATAATAATATCAAATCTTTAACTTAAAATACATAAATACAAATACAATATTATAATTATATAAAATTCGTGGAGGTAACTAAATCTTACAATCTTTGCAACCGTAGATGCCGAGGGGTAGGTCGCCGAGGGGTAGGTGGCACCCAGAACATAGCCTGATAGGATCGCCGCTCGGCCCTGGATTGTGGACCAAGGGATGATCGGTGTGAAAGGGGTGTTTTTCGATCTTTCCCGGCAACTCTGCACATGATTTGTGAAACCTTATTTTTGGGCATTCAGGGCAGCCGTACATTGCGTGCTCGATGGCTTCGTGGCAACCCGAGCAGTTAACCTTCTTATTTTTATCATCATTTGTCTTCTCATGATAGAAGGTCATGCGATGTTCGTGAGCAGAGCGATACAAATGTTTCTTCCCAGGAAGCCACTCAAAGAAACTCTGAAGTTCATTGAGCAACTCTGTTTCTTGGACAAAATTATTCTTCTCAGGAACCGACTCGGACTCATAATTCAAATCATTCTTCAACCTACTCCTCAACTTATTCCGGGTGAGGTTTAACCCAATCCGACGAGACTCATTCCGAGCAAGGCTAGGCTCCACCAAGCTTCTCGGTCTTTCTTTCTCTTGCTCTATCTCATTCATGCTTCTCTCTTTCTCTGTTTTTTTTTTTTTGCTTTTGTTTTTGTTTTATGTACTCTTGCGTGCGCTCATATATATATATATATAGACACACACATCTGTTTCAGGCTGGATACTATGGGATAATCACCAGTTTACCACCATTCATATTTTATCCCTAGAAGATTTAGAAAAAGAAAAAAAAATTAACATAATGGTTTGACATCGCTTGCTCTTAATTAAAATGTTCTTCGTGGTCCAGTTGTTAGAAATAACCAACAAAAAAAAAAATGAATAGAAATAAAATGAAAGAGATTAAATATTACTTCTTTTAGAACTTTTTTTTCAATACTATTTGATTAGATGAAAAAAAAATATGTAAAAAATATGCATATATATTATAATTTAAATTTTGCATTAAAAATAAATGAAACTTAGTTTTAACTATTTTCTCATCCTCTCCCTCTTCTCTCTCTCTCTCTTTCTTTTCTTCTTTTTGCCTGAAATTTGAGGGGTAAAAAATGGTTAGTAAAGAAAAAAATTTCCATCCACTGTTTCATTTCCTCTAATTTTTTTTCCTTCAAACTAAAGGTGCATTTAGTTTGTTGTAAATCTCTAAAAATATTTAAAAACTTCTAAAAATTATTCACTTTTTATCTCATTGTACGAATTACAAATTCATAACTTATATCACTTTATATCATTTTATTTTATTTTGTATCATTCCAAACATACTCCTAAAAAAAAAAAACTCATCATTTGTCATTTTCTTCTCACTCTTCTCTATTTTCTCTGCTCTTTTCTCAAATCAAACACAAACATTAATTTTGCTTTACATATTAGTTGTGTTTTCTATAAATTTGTTTAATTTCACGAAGTATCTTTTTTATTTATCTATGCCTATTTGTAATTAAGGATAAATTCATTCAATTTTTATCTCAACTTTCGTAATTTCAAACACATCCTAAACAAAGTGATTAAACAAATTGAATTACTACTTCAAAAGTAAAAATAGTTTTCATAAAAAATTAAATAACACAAATTTTATGAATATAAAATATAACACAAAATTACGCTAATAGTATTTGTGTATCTATTTTTACTAATAGATATGTTTGTGCAGTATTATAACACAAAAGTGATATAAACTGGGGGTACGTTTAAAATGGGTGAATGGAAGTTCAACTAGCTTTATCCCCGCATCAAATTTTAATTATTTGTCTCATATCTTCTCAAGATTTTTATTTTATTTTATTATTTATTTATTTATTTTAATCCCATTTTTTACTTTTTTATTTTTTTGAGGTGGATCTTAGTGTTCGGCTGAACTTGTCATCTTTTCCTGGGCTTAGCACAATGTTTTATTCGTTGTTTTGTCCAGACAGAGCCCAGATCATCCTAAATGACTCTGTTTGACTGCGGTGACAGGGACGGGGATTATACTAGCTAGGTACGTGTGCGGCTAATTTTGTTGACGTTGCCTGCGTTAACGTATGTGTTTATGAAATAAAAAGTTAATATTTCAGATTTTGTACGGTAAATAAAAAATTTAAATTTTATAGTTT
>JAVXUM010000004.1:494213-509507 GCA_035590655.1 Pouteria glomerata
ACATCCAAACTTACGCTCCCCAACCCCCCCCCCCCCAAAAAAAAATAAAAATAAATAAATAAATTAGTATACCAAGTATGAATTGTTTTTTAATATCAACGATTCCTTTTGTTTCGTTGAAGATCGATGGGTATGATCATGAAGAAACCGTCATTTATGTTGTGCGCATATACACTAGAGGGGCTGCACTAATCAATCCATAGTGATGGTTCCATTGTTAGATCGGATATAGAGGGTAAAATTGGAAATACTAAAATTGTAATCATCCCAACAACTTATTAGGATGGTGCCTTAAAGTGGGGATCCCACATGGGTCGTTGGAGGGGTTTATAAGATCAGATCATAGAATTGGATTTCGGATTGTAAGATTCTAATGAAAAAGGAAAAAACATGGATAAGAGTTTTTTTTTTTTTTATGAATATAGAGCAGATGGGAAAGATGAGTCCCATAATAAAATATTTTATACAAATAAAAAGGGTGTAAAAGGATAATGGGGAAAAAAAAAGAAATAACCATGTTAAAAAAGATATTTTTATTTTAATGATTGATTGCTAAAAAAACGATAATAATAAGAAAGAAATAAAGACCAAAATATATTAAAAAAAAAATTTAAGCTATTAATTACATAAACGAAATGAGAAAAATATATTAATCCACTATGCAAAGAGGGAGAGAGAGTGTGTGTTTTGATCTTTATTTAAGAACGTATAGTGGATCAAAGTTAAAAGATAAAGATATTTGAATTGCGTTTATATTCTTTTAATTCTCTAGTTTTTGTGAAATATTATGGTGTATGTATATAAATTTCTTTGATTTATCTTTTTAGCATATTTGGTTCAACATATACAAGCACACTACAAATATAAAAATAGTAAAAAAAAATCATATTAATCAAGAGAAAGTATAAATTTTGGACTAGATGGGATCGGGATTTGGGTTGAGATTCTATGATCCCATTAGATCCTGCTATAAAATCGTGAGGTTCCACCTCTAAAAGATTTTCTGTAGGATCTGGATTGATTTAGCTAAAATGGGTCCTAAAATCATAGGATCATAAAATCCGGATCGAGATGGTAACAGCTATGGTTGTTATCCTTTTCTCTTTCATTTTCTCATGTCTCAATCATGATCTTGTGCAGTATTTGAAGTCTTTTCCTATAAGCTTTTGGGTGCATTGCTTTGACAAAATTAGTTTGTTATTGTGTTACATGCAGATATTATCATGGTGAGGAAGAGAAGAACCCCACTTCCTAGTGGAGGAGAAAGTTCTCAAGAAGTTACTGGAGGACATGGCAGTGGTGCCCAACCCCCACTAGCTCAACCACAATCACAACCCCAGGGAGATGTTTACCAAGGGGGAGGTAGAGGACGGGGTACCCAATCTCAGCGAGGAGGCTATGGTGTGACTGGTGGAGGAGAAAGTTCCGAGGAAGTTACTAGAGGACATGGCAGTGGTGCCCAACCCCCACTAGCTCAACCACAATCACAACCGCAGGGAGGTGTTTACCAAGGGGGAAGTAGAGGACGGGGTACCCAATCTCAACGAGGAGGCCATGGAGTGACTGGTGGGCGTAGTGGAGGTGATCCCCAGCGTGGTGGAATAGCACCTCAACGGTATTATGGTGGGTCTCCTGAGTATCACCAACAAGGTAGGGGAGCTCACCCGCAAGGAGGGGCCTCACAGCAGCGCCGTGGCGGTGGGCATGGGATTGGACCCTATACTAGTGGGGCTTATAGGCCACCGGTTTCCGAGCTGCACCAAGCAACCCAGGCTCCGTATCTGGCTGGGGTTACCACTCAACCTCTGCCATATTCAGAACTAGCAGAAATGCATCTTGAGGGTAGCTCTTCATCTCCGGTGCCTGAGCGAAGTCACATGCCAGTTACACAGAAGCTTTCTGCTCAACATGAAGCAAGCTCCAGCCAGGCAATCCAGCCTGTGCCATCCTCAAGTAAATCAATGAGATTTCCTCTTCGGCCAGGCAAGGGTAGCTGTGGTACCCGGTGTATTGTCAAAGCCAACCACTTCTTTGCTGAATTACCAGACAAAGATTTGCACCAGTATGATGTGAGTATTTTATGCTTTCGTCTTTCTCTTTGTGGTTCTTTCCGTGCAAGTTCTACTGAAAAGTTTGTGGCTGCATAAACTTTTGTTTGGTTGCATGCTAGGTTTCAATTACACCAGAGGTGCCATCAAGGGGCGTTAACCGTGCTGTGATGGAACAGCTGGTGAATTTGTACAGGGATTCTCATCTTGGAAAGAGACTTCCTGCATATGATGGAAGAAAAAGCTTGTATACCGCAGGCCCTCTCCCTTTCATTTCAAAAGAGTTCAAAATCACCCTCATTGGCGATGATGATGGATCAGGCCGTGCCAGGTCTTTTCTTAGATTTTCTTTGAATATCTTTTTCTTTTTTTCCTTAGAACCTTCTCACATGCAAGAAGTCTTTCATTCACCAACTTTGTTTTGTTTATCTTTGTTATCACTGTTTTCTCCATTGATGCAGGAGAGACGAGGAATTTAGAGTGGTCATAAAATTGGCTGCTCGTGCTGACTTGCACCATTTGGGTTTGTTTTTGGAGGGGAGGCAGCCCGATGCACCACAAGAAGCTCTTCAAGTTCTGGACATTGTTTTGCGGGAATTGCCTACAAAGCGGTGAGGATTATGGGTTTTCATGGCGTTTGACCCTCATATTAGTGCTGCTACGTCATTCTCTATCCTCCCCCCCAACCTTTATTTTTTTCATTTTTAGCTCTTGTATTAGAGACTACTACTAGTCTACTTCTAATACTCATGTTTTTTATTTTTACCTTTTGAGTTTACTAGTATGGTTGTATGACTAGTTAGTGTTGTGAAATTGGCTGTAGATATTCTCCTGTAGGCCGCTATTTCTATTCTCCTAATTTGGGGAGAAAGGAGCCATTGGGTGAAGGACTAGAAAGTTGGCGTGGTTTCTATCAGAGTATTCGCCCAACTCAGATGGGGCTGTCGCTGAATATTGGTAAATCTTTTAATGTGTTCTGCTTTTCCTGATGATGATTTGAGAACTCAGCTGTTCAAAATATCGTTGAAGTCAGTTCTGTTCAGGCATTGCTTTATCTTTAACACTTCTTAGCGTCTCTTCTCCAATTAATTTGTGGTTTTTTATCCTTGCAACATGACTGACTTGTGCAGATATGTCCTCCACTGCTTTTATTGAACCACTGCCTGTTATTGAATTTGTGGCTCAGCTTCTGAGTGGGGACATTTCTCCAAGGCCACTGTCTGATGCTGATCGCGTAAAGGTTAATTGCATTTCCAGTATACTTATTTGTTAAATTTTCCCTGCAGTGTCCTGGGTTACATGCCTGCAATAAACAGACTCAAGTTCAAGTCCCATTGACTTATCTATAGAAAAATAATTGTTGTTTTTTTTTTTTTTGGCTAATGGCCAATTCCTCTCTTTTTCAGGAGTTAATCTTATGAAGATCCATTTCTTTTACTTCTCTTTCCTAAAAGGGATTCAGTTTTATTTTTTGTTTTGACTTAATAACCTCTTCAGCTGCTTGTTTAAATGAGCTTTCTAAAAAATTTATGTAGTTGACGACCGGTCAACTTTAATTTGTGTAAAGCACATAAACACATTTAGTTACATTCACATATTATATATATATATACATACACAAAAGCATTAATTTTATTTCCTTGTGTTCTGTTGTGTATATTCTTTGTAATACCTAATTTGTTGTTGATTTCTCTCTCTGTTTGTTGTAAATTAGATATACAAATGTAACTACTTTTCTATTTAAATCTTCTATTGTGAGGGTATTGTTGGTTTTTATTTGTTTCTTTAAATGAAGCCTTTTACAGAAATTTTATGCACCTTACATGCAGTGAAGTTGATAATTGAGTTATTTATATTGGTAGTTGGCTTAACTTGAACAACAGATCAAGAAAGCTTTGAGAGGAGTGAAGGTTGAAGTTACACACCGTGGAAATATGCGCAGAAAATACCGTATATCTGGTTTAACATCACAGGCAACAAGAGAACTAACGTAATGGTCAATGTTTAGTTTGTGTTTGGCTTTAAAATTATCTACCTCTACTTGTATTGAATAAGCTTGTGCACTGTGCAACGTGTTGAGATGATTTTTGCATGTTCTTTGCCACTGATTTATTGTTCTTATGCATTAGCTTCCAAGTTGATGAAAGAGGAACAAGGAAGTCTGTTGTTGAATATTTTCAAGAGACTTACGGGTTTGTCATTCAACATACTCAGTTGCCTTGTCTACAAGTGGGGAACCAACAGAGGCCAAATTATCTGCCGATGGAGGTCAATACTTGATTGTTTATTCCTGTTCCGTATTATCTGTTCATTTGCTAACGTAATGTGTTCATGAATTCAGGTGTGCAAGATTGTTGAGGGCCAAAGATATTCGAAGAGGTTGAATGACAGACAAATTACTGCTTTGCTTGGGATGACCTGTCAACGTCCTCAAGAAAGGGAGTACAATATTCTTCAGGTTTGTTTTCTGTTTTATTTTTGTGTTGGTTGTTTAATGTAATTGTGTAAGATTACAGTCTTTTATGGCCCGTTTGATTGGCGCATGCTTTCTGTTTGGTTTTTTTCATTCTCTCTTTGGCGTCACCTATTGCTTTTTGAGACATTTATGGACATGAAATAATTGAGCTGTGAATATAACCTTTACATTTTGTTCCTCTTAGACTGGACTAGACAATTTGGAATACTTCTAGAAATTGTGAAGACAAGCCCTTTTTGGGAAACTTTGGGTCTTGGTTACATGTGTTTTACATTTTGTATTAGATAGTTTTGATGCTTTATTTTTCATTTTGTTTTTCTGAGGCATGTAATATTCTAAACTAGTGATGTGGCTGGTTTAACAGAATATCTAGATTTCTGGAAGTGGACACCTCTTGAAGCACAGTGCATCTGTAGATTCTGAACGAAATTGTTTTTGTGATGTTTACAGTTTATGCATGTAATTGTGTATGCATATGATGGAGATTAATGCTTTTGCAATTATATTTATCATTGTTGCCAAATGCTGCATACAGTTTGATTCCTTGATTCCTATACTCAGTTAACAATTCACTCCCTGTTGTTTTAATAAATAAATTCATGGAGTGAAGTTGATAACTTGATATGAGAATCCTGGAATCAAATGTTGTTTATTTTCCACGAAATAGTTGAGAAGTGTCAGTTTTCGTTTCGATATCGAAACAAAAGGCTAGTAGAATAATAATTCCATGTTCTGTTAAAATGCATCATAATATACTAAAATGGCAAGTTGTTTAATTAATTTATCATTAAGTTTTCATACATTTTAGATAAATTTTATTTTATCTCTAAAAATCTCTATATATTTTACTATTTTTGTGTTTATTCGAAATATTTCCAAAATGTTTTTCAAATGTTTCCATTTCCATGCTAAACAAAATATCCTACCATAACCAAATTTGATCTATGCTGCTATAAATTTTTTGGGAACAAAATTCTTAATCTGTGCAAAAATTAGGAAATATTGGATAAGCCATATGTTCTCAGTATTATGTCTTCCAAAATGAAAATTGCTGACAAGTAGCTTGATAACGATGCCTTTGGTACTTTGACATGTTTTGACCCTTCTGCAGACTGTTCGTCACAATGCTTATGCTAATGATCCTTATGCCAAGGAGTTTGGAATCAAAATTAGTGAGAAACTAGCTTCGGTCGAAGCTCGTGTACTGCCTGCCCCTTGGGTAACTGATCAGTCTTGTCTTCATCTATTAGTGGATTGGACTCTATGGAGTGTGCATTTGTTGAAAATAGTAATCTGATGGTTGTTGTGGCCCATCATATTCTGTATGTACAGCTTAAATACCATGATACTGGTAGGGAAAAGAATTGCCTCCCACAAGTTGGTCAATGGAACATGATGAATAAGGTATTGTTAGCTTTCGTTAATTAGATTATCGTATTAGCATGTGATCTTCTGGAAATTTACATTTTTTATAGAGGTTCCATTGCTTATGATTGTGACTGATGTTACATAAATTCTTTGAAAGTTGTTAAGTACCGGTGTTAGACACTCATTAATTGGATAATGTTTATGGGTCCATAGGATGTGTCTGATTTGGCTAGTTGAACATGCCCCAATAGATATCTTTAAGCAGTTGAATTCTACATTAGATTTCCATTAAAGTGCCGTGTTTTATGTTGTAGACATGAGTTTCATCCTAAAATATTATAATAAGTATTTAAAAATTATGAAGTTAGTAGTATCCTATTGTCATAGGACAATTAGATGAAGCCAACATTTTTGCATCCGATATCCTTAATAAAATCCATGCATCATATGCTGACTACATTTATTCCATTCCCTACTTATTAATGTAATGTTAAAAAAAAAAGTTTATCCAACCACACACGAGGAAATAGTAAAATGCTGATCTCACTGAAAGCTTGAGTTTTTATGCAAAATGGTGACTAACAGTATTGGATTTTTTGGTTCAAGAAGGTCTTGGGTTCAAAGCTGGTTATCAATGTTTGTTTCCCGTTTGTTGTTGTGCTTTGTTTGTCTGGTGCCCTTTATTTGATTTCTTGTTGGATTTAGGTTGTTTATCTCTACTCCACGTACAAGTAGGGAAGCATACCATTGAACGAAGGTTTTGATTTTTGATGTGGATGTGTATGGAAGCTGATCTGTTGCATTTAATATAATGTATTACTAACGATTCTGTTTATGTTACATGGACTCGGATACAGGTTTCTGGTATGGGTACTGGTACATGAGTCATATCCATCTATTCTCTAATTTAAGTATACGAACGTACAGGATGATATTCATATACATTTAACATAGTTATTTTATAGGATAATATGGCATTTGCATGGTGTTATTGGATTATTTTATGCTAACATAAATTTTATGCATAAATGTGTTAGAATTGAATTGCTAAATATGCTTGTATAGGTGTCAGTTATATATGATGATGCATATATTATACCTTTATCCATTTTTCAAAAAAATATATGTCATTCATTTAGAAGGGGTCCATGAAACATAGGGTTCTGTTATAACTTGGCTCCTTGTACTTGATCAATCCATCCATCTGGGGGGCACAGTTGTTTGTAATATTTGTTAGAAAGATGGCAGAAGTAATTAATCCTCCATTTTCATCTTTATGAAATTATAGCACTTTCTGGAGTGAGTTCATATTTGTTACATGGGGAATTGGTCTCCAGTATTTGATATTTTAGGTTGGCTATCACTTCTAAATTATTCTCAGGGATGTTTAGCTAATAGATCCAGTCTAATGTAAAATACATGTAAAAATTGCAGTTCAGATAATTCTCGTTTTGTGTCTATAAGTTGAGATTGATGTACATATTGAAGAAACAGATTATTATGATTTTCTTTGGGTCCCAGTTGAATGCAGTTTACTTTTTTTTTTTAATTCCATTGTATGTGATATTTCTTTGCAGAAAATGGTTAATGGGGGAATTGTGGATAATTGGATCTGTATAAATTTTTCAAGGGTTGTGCAAGACGATGTGGCCCGTGGCTTTTGTTACGAACTTGCTCAAATGTGTGTTATTTCTGGCATGGTATGGGCCTTGAGATATTATTCAATTTAATTATTGGTTATATCTATAAGATGGATTTGATTTCTCAGCTCTGAATCTTGAACACATGGCTTTGCAAGATATTTAATCATGAGCCTGTGCTCCCACTCATTTATGCTCGTCCCGATCACGTTGAAAGAGCTTTGAGAGGTCGATTCCATGATGTCATGACTAAACTGCAACCCCAGAAAAAGCAGCTTGACCTACTAATTGTTATTCTGCCCGATAAGAATGGCTCTCTTTATGGTATGGCCGGTCATATCAACTAACCAAGTGGAACTTCTTGTTCACTATTTTTTGGCCCCATGTTTTAGGTATATATATGTGAATGGGCTATATTATAATTGCAGGTGATTTGAAGCGGATTTGTGAGACAGATCTTGGAATTGTTTCCCAGTGCTGTTTGACAAAGCATGTATTCAAAAAGAATAAACAATATTTAGCAAATGTGGCTTTAAAGATTAATGTGAAGGTCGGGGGAAGGAATACAGTGCTTGTTGATGCACTGTCGAGGCGCATGCCTGTAGTTGGTGTCGAACATACTATTATTTTCGGTGCTGATGTTACACATCCTCATCCAGGAGAAGATTCGAGCCCGTCCATTGCAGCTGTATGATAACATGCAGCTCATGATGCATTTCGTCTGTGTTTGTCTGGATTAGATGTGGTGTTTTTTAAGCTAATTTCTTTGTGCTAACCCTAGGTTGTTGCATCTCAAGATTGGCCGGAGGTAACCAAGTACGCTGGTTTAGTTTGTGCTCAAGAACATCGACAGGAGCTTATCCTTCAAACTGGTGGAATGATCAAGTATGATTAGCATTCTCTTTCCCTGTTCAAAAAATAAAAAACGATACAAGTGTGAAACTGCTATGTCCTTTCTTTAATAAGCATTGTTGTTAAGTTTGATGGTTTTTACTGATTTTAATTTTTGAGTCGGAAGTTGCCATCTGGTGGTAGAATAAGCCATGTGCTCATTTTCCTTGTAAAATTCAGGGAACTTCTCAGATCGTTTTATAGAGAAACACACAACAAACCAGATCGGATCATATTTTACAGGTAAGATCATATTCTAATGCAGTTATAGATGTGTGCCATGCCTCCTGATGTATGCTATTTTATCTACAGAGATGGGGTCAGTGAGGGACAGTTTTATCAGGTTTTGCTTCATGAACTTGATGCTATCCGCAAGGTAAGTATTTTCCCAGTTTGCTTTGTGTCTTGGATGTTTCAAGTTTCTTTATTGGGTTGCCTTATGGAAATTACAATTAATCTAATTTCTATGCCATTCACGTTAGGCATGTGCTTCTTTAGAACCAAACTATCAGCCCCGAGTTACTTTCGTTGTGGTTCAGAAGAGACATCACACAAGGTTGTTTGCCAACAACCATAATGATCGAAATGCAGTGGACAGGAGCGGTAATATATTGCCAGGTACGTAAGCGAGGATGATGCTGTTATCACTGCCCCTATTATTATGTTAAAACTAACAGTGTAATTTAATATATTTTCCATGGAATTTACAGGTACAGTTGTAGATTCCAAAATCTGCCATCCAACTGAATTTGACTTCTACCTTTGCAGCCATGCTGGAATCAAAGTAAAAACTTGTATTCACTGTAAATTTTAAATTCCACTGATTGGATTTTTGTTGCTCAGTAATTTTCATCACGTTTGACAGGGAACTAGTAGACCGGCTCACTACCATGTGTTGTGGGATGAAAACAACTTCACGGCAGACGGGCTCCAATCATTGACAAATAATTTATGCTACACGTAAGTGCACCACCATTGAGACTGATTTTAAATGTGTTATATGCTACTGCACTACTGATAATCTGATTTTAATATTTGTGAATTTGTACTTAATTGTATATCCAGCCTTAATTCTTGTTATTGAATATATTTTTTCTTTTACATTATTTAAAGTTAATTCTTAACTTGGGCGCTGGATAAATCAGTGACTTGAGACATTTTTGCCTCC
The DNA here is from genome assembly GCA_035590655.1 of Pouteria glomerata. Taxonomy (NCBI): domain Eukaryota; kingdom Viridiplantae; phylum Streptophyta; class Magnoliopsida; order Ericales; family Sapotaceae; genus Pouteria; species Pouteria glomerata. The sequence continues at coordinate 503,805 of JAVXUM010000004.1, forward strand.
CATTCTCAATTTCGTTATGATTTTGAATTCATTTTATATTTACTTGCAGATATGCGAGATGCACTCGTTCTGTCTCCATTGGTTAGTTCTCTCTCTCTCTCTCTCTCTCTCTCTCTGTATAATATAATTAGCAAATTGTTTGTACTTGGCGCCCCCCTCCCAAAAAAAAAAAAAAAAATAATAATAATAGAAATAAAATAAATAAAATTTGTGTTTTGTTTTTTCAGTGCCTCCTGCGTACTACGCTCATCTGGCAGCTTTCCGTGCTCGCTTTTATATGGAACCACAGACATCTGATAGTGGTTCAGTGACTAGTGCAGCCGGTCGTCGTGGTGGCGTGGCAGTTGGTCGGCCAGGTGGTGCAAACGTCCCTGTCAGACCCCTCCCTGCCCTAAAAGACAATGTTAAGAGGGTTATGTTTTACTGCTAGATACATATATAGGCATATATATATATATATATAGCCTTGGTAAAGGAGAGATGCTCATCTTCTTTCGAATAGATGCCAAGACATCATGGCAGAGACAAATCATGGTTCTTATTCTGTATTTTCTCTAATGGCACCAACTGCTCCTGTTGGGTTGATTGAAACTTTTTATTTCCTGATCACTGCTTATTAGTGTTACTACTTTTGAAACTTTGGTTTGAAGATTGTGCATTCCTATGAGTACTCCTTGGTTTGGTTATTTGTTTGTTGTCAAAATTTCATCTTGCAATATTAAGGTGAAATTTTACTTGGATAAGGGGAAAGGGCCAGGAAGATCAAATCAGAAGCAGATTATGAATGGCCTTCTCCTTGGGATCTATGTACCTGAATGAGATAAAAAAAAAAAAAAAAATCTTCTAGGATGGTCATGTGTGGGCAGTCTTGTATTTATATGCAGAGACTGATTACATGATTTGCACCTATGACCTCAAGCTGCAATGGTATAATTTTACAATTGTTCTAAAGCCACCATTTAATTGAATAAGATAACTATTATTACCATTAAGGAAGGTTAGAAATTTTAGAGAGAGAAAAAAAATTCTAGTAAATCATATTAACCAGAATTCTAAATAAGTAGTTAAATCTGCTCTGAAAGGATTAAACAAATCGATCAATTCACGAAATAATAAGCCATGGTATGTTTGAGGCTGTCAGGCATTCATTCTAGAATTCCGTTGGTTAAACAACTTATACTGTACATACTACAATGGAAATGGGATAAATTATACTGTACATACAATCTTTCATTTCAGAACCCCGAGTTGATGCCTGTTTCCACTGTCACCACGTCTTGCACAACTATCATGTTACGATTCAAGTCATGCTATCAAGATTTCATACTCGGAATTCACTTACCTAGGTGCAAAATTCAGCATAAAGTAATTGTAACTGCTTGCTCCTAAAAGAATTCTCACCAAATAGCAAGCTGTATGTCAAGAAAGACGTGCTCAGCGTCTCTACAGAAGGTACGACCAGGCAGTGACCCAAATTTCCAATGTATAAGAAAGAAACAAAGAAAGAAAGAAAGAAACTTTTCAGATAAAATCAGGAAGCTTACTGATCTTGAACAAAATCATCAATCTGAAAACGCAACAATCGGAGCCCAAATACTAAGGTATGTAGATTACAGTGACGGGCGCAGAATAATCCAATCCTTTTCCTCAGGCATTTGAGCTTCAAGCATTTGCTTCTTCAACATTCTTGCTAGTTCATCATTCCCTTGTTTCGTATACGCCTCGATGAAAGCACCATAAATCTCCAAATTCGGTTCAAATCCTTTCCCTACCATCTCTGCCTGAAGCTTCAGTGCTTCTTCCATCCTCCCCTCTTGACATAATCCCTTTATTAGAGACTCGTAACTCTTTCCCTTCGGTGCAAGCTCATACTTTCTCATTGCAAACCTCAAAAACTCCAAACCCTCAGAAACTCTCTTCACCCTACAAAGTTCCCTAACAATAGCATCAACTGTCGAGCTCTCTGGCCTCAAACCTTTCCTGCCCATATCCTTGTACAAAAGTAATGCTGAATCTACATTCCCAATCTGACAATACCCATTTATGAGATGCTCAAGAGTGACGCAAGAACTCTCCACACCATTCAATCCCATTTCTGTAAAGAACTCCTCAGCCCGTCCAACCTCTCCAATTCTACAAAACCCACCAATCATGGTGTTGAATGCCACAGCATCATGCTTCAAACCCTTAAATCCCATTTCTTCCCACAATTTCACAGCCTCCCCCATCTTCCCATCATCACAATAAGCTGCCATCAAAATGCTGTAACTATATGCATTTGGCTCACAACCCAATTCTGCAAAATTTCCCCAAACCTCTTCCAAATTTTCCCAGAAACCATCTTGATAGAAAGCAAGCAAAAGTACATTAAAAGTATGCACGTTGGGAACTGCCTTGGCACCACCGGCTCTAGTTTTAACCTCAGCATCAAACCCAAAAACCTTCTTATACAAATCATACCCAGCAAAACAGCCACGGCACTTTGAAACTGAACGAATTAACGAATTACACGTGCTAATAGTTGGAAAAATACCTCGAGATATTAGCATTCGAGCAATTTCGATAGCCTGATCTATTCTTTTGGACCTCAGACAAGATTTGATCAGCAAATCGAATACAAATGGAGCCGAGTCACACTCTCGAAAAGTCTTGACCAGAGATTCAAAGATTTCCGGAGGTTTCGGTGACAATGATGGTGGGTTGAAGGGGTTATCGGGGAATTGACGAAGTGCGGACTGGATTAGAGTGAGGGCTTGGGGCTTGAGACGGGAGCGAGAGAGGGTGTGGATGATGGTGGAATAGGAGAGGAGGGTGTGGCTACAGAGGGAGTGGCGGAGGGAGAAGAGAAAGAAGCGGAGGGCCAGGTGGGGTTTGTTGCGGAGGCGGAGGGTGATTTGGGAGAATTCGGCGGCGGTGAAGCCGGTGGGGTAGAGGAAGCGGATTTCGTTCCACCGTGACCTGGTCCGGTGGTGTTTGATGATCGAGACGACGTTCAAGACTAAGGTTTGCGATGCGTCGGATTCCGCCGGACGTGGCGGCGGAGAGACGGAACAGAGAGTGCGTTTTACGACCGAGGACGCCATTGAAGCAGCAGCTCTCCGAGGGTTAGTGTAACAGCCGGGGGACTGGGGTCCCATCTGGACGGTTGTCAGTAACGCTGCTGCTGTGGCGTGGCAGCATGAAGACGGTGGAGGGATTGGCCCAAAGCATATGCATTTTTATATATTCCGTAACCTATCTCAGCAAGCGAGTGTACCAACCTCCTAACGAATTGAGGCTTTGACAGTCCAATTCCAGGTTATCACGTCGGTATAAGGCAGTAGGAGATTGAATTCACTGTAAATTCGGAGAACAAATAATTCTTCTTCCCGATGATCCATTCAATCGCATGCTTTGATCAAAACTCTACCAAAAAGATTGAGAGATTTGATTTTGGATTCGGGATTTTGGTGGGAAAAAAAAAAAATCTCCAACTACATTTGTTTAGGTGACTAGATTAGAAAATAAATTACGTCCATTAATAATATATATATATATATATTTTTTTTATGACCCAGGAAGAAGCCCCCACCAATTGAATTACATTCATTAATAAATTAATTTTTTAATTTAATTATTTTTAATTTCTCGAATCTATTTTTCTCCTAGTTTTCACCATAAATTAAGCATGGGATGTAATTTTTATTTTTTATTTGTAACAAATGCACAATCCAAATACAGCCCAAAAGATTTGTGAAATCTAAAATTTCCAACATGGGTATCAACCTAAGCCTGGTGAACAGAGAGAAGAATATAACAAGAGAATCAAATTTTGGCGAAATGGCGAAAGAACGGATCTAGGGTCAAATTTTCCAATTTTTAGCCGCAAGTTGTATAGAAAATTAGAGAAATTTGAACCGTAACATTTTTTTTCTTTGGGAGGCCGGGGAGTTGTGGGTGATAGTTGACTCAAGGCCACTGACATATACAGGTTATGTGTATCAACCAAAACCAGTTGAAATGAATGAATAGATAGAGAGAAACAATTTTACAGTAATTTGAGCTTCCCATTGTGTTTGCAGAGAGAAAGAATGAAACAATGGAGACAGGGACAGACAGAGATGAATGGGTGGGGAGTTTGCTCAATGATTGATTGAGAAAAATAAAATGTGTATGCATGTCATTGTAGAGATAAATGAGTGATTTTTTTTTTTTCTTTTTTTGAAGTTGTTGGAGTTCGTATTATGCAAATTAATTTTTTTGAAAGCTTCATCACTTTGTGGTCAGAGTGCAGCTCATAGCCTGAATTTGAACACGGGAAAGTAACATTTTCTTCATTGCAAAATCTTTTATCTTGTACAACAGTCAAAAGCAGTCATCACCCCAAGGAAAATACATTAAAAAAAATCACCTAGTCAATTTCTAGGAGAAGTTTAAACATCAACAACCTTACCTACCATGCCAACTTGCATAAGTTGCCCTTCTCCTACATTAGAGCTGTTAATGCATTCACTTACATATCACCTAACGGAAAAATCTGAAGAACTGTAAAGAACTGTCAAACATTTGTCTCTCCCAGCCTCTTGCCTGTCCGTGATCGTTTTCTTTTCCTGCTCCTTTTTGGTGCAGTTTCATTGCCATCGTTGCTTTCCTGCACTTGGAGGAGCATCACACATTATTAATGATATTCAAAAATGAACAAATAGCAGGACAGTCGCAGAAGATTTCTCTTAACTCAAAAGTAATAAAACACACCAAATTTGTGGTAATTGTCAAACATTCCAAGCCTACTTTTGCAGAACAAAATTGGACATCATAAACATGTCTGAACCCAATTTGTATCTATTGTAAAATTTCTGCTATCTAGCCCCTATCCTCCATTAACAATTAACCATGAAATTAAATCCGGTTCCCCCAAAGTCTAAAATATGTTAAAGTAGAAACCTGGTTTCCACGGGCACAAACAACAAAGAACATTCTGAACATAGTGCCTCCAATATGAAATCACAAGATTGGCGCACCTTTGTCACTCCAAAGTTCTAAACAATTGTGTGCATCCCAATGATGTCAATCTATATATGAAATGCCGTCGTAGTGTGACAGATCATTAAAAACTAAATTATTGCCCTCAATTATCAAAAGCAGGATAAAATTTTTGCAAAATGAATTAACGATATGAAGTGAATTACTCACCTTTCCTGTAACCGGATTCGCATGCCTATTGAAATTCTTCTTCTTACATGAAAGTGGGTTTGGACCCTGCAAAAAGGAACCAAATCAAGTCTTGAGAGTTATGAAAACATGAGCTTTCTGCAACAATGAAGACTTGAAACAATAAATCAAGTCAGCAACTAGGGAAAAGATAGCTATGATAATGGATTCAAGGATCAGAACCTTAGCTTTATTTCTCTTGAACTGAACTTTATCCTTCACATCTATTCGTTTTCTTCCAGCATTTCTTTGTGTCACCGCCTGGGTCACCAAATTTTGATCTTCACTTTCATTCACATCAGAGTATCCCATTTCTTCCTTATTGGCCAATGTACTAGTTTTCTTGACTTTTAACATTTTATTTTCTAACTCAGACATGTGCAAGCGTTTTTCTTCATTAGATTTTGCAAACAGGCGTTGAAACGCAGATGGAGGCTCAAGGAGCAAGGCATTTCGCAGACCAAATATCACTGGCACACCCGGTACCTACGGCAATAAGAAATTAAAACAGAT
>JAVXUM010000004.1:513337-526843 GCA_035590655.1 Pouteria glomerata
TCTAAGTAATGTAATGTTTGTACAGAAAAAACATCCAAGTGAAAAACATGAAATCAATTTTTTACCCCACAAGAATATGATGGCAAAAAGAATTTTGTGAAGCTTTGTCACATAAGTCGAAGAGCAATACACGTATAGAATAATATCTTAGAGAAAAGCATGATTTGACAAGAACATTCAAATAAGCCAACCAATCAATAATTGTAACCTTTAGAGCAATTCAAGCACAAGAAAGAAATGGAAACAGAAACTACCACTTTTACCCAAAGAGAGATGAAAACTGAAACAAAAATATGTCAACACTTCTTGGCATAGAAAATAGGCTAACAAATTCTCATTTAATAGAACATGAAAAGTTTAAACACACAGCAGTATACGAAATAAATTTCACCCCCTCAGCAAAAATAAATAAATAATTCCACGGATATTGTTGGCTTCGCCATTGTCTAACCAGTGATCATTATTTACTGTGGGAGTCAAAACCAAGTAAATTTTAAATCCCTGAGCTAAAACCCATCATCATAATGACATAAACATGGGTAAAAACACAAACAAGACTTTCGAGTCTATTCTACACAATGGTAGAACGAACCAGTGAAATAAGGGATGGAAAATAAGTGCCAGAAGTTGTCTGCCAAAAGACTTTCTTCGAACAAAGTCCATGCTTAAAAGAGTTAAGAGAGGGTTTAACAGAAGATATAAAAGCTATTCTTCATATTTAAGAATTCATTTCACAATTAAAAAAAATAGATAAATAATAAAAAATCGCTGGCCCACCTTGGATTTCACTCGGAGCTGCGCTCTCCCACAAAAGATGGACTCTGGAAGATGATTCTTCTATATGGGGAAGTGGGCAGGGATTTAAGGTGACATTGAAGCACGCAGATAGAAAAAGGAAGAAGAGGCCTACAAAGATGAATCGAGGGCAATTGAACAAATTTATGGACGACGGTGAAGACAGAGGGCGGCTCGCGAAACGAAAACGCGGAGTGAAATAGTGAGAACTCGCAGAGAGAGAGACGCCGCCGTGAAGTCTCGAACAGATGGTACTGGAACGCATTAGAGTTAATCAATCCGGGTTGGGCTAACTTTTAGAGGCATGTGCAATTTAGTCGAATTCGGGTCCCACAGACTTGGCCCAATCTCTGGGTCTAGGATTTTTGTTTTGCTCAACTCGTTGCATAAAACATATACCAATTTTTAATTTTTAATCAAAAATTATGATTTATCAATCCGGGCCTCAGCCCAACTCAAAACCTCATTTTTTTTTAAGCCAATCAAGCAAACTTAGGTGTTGTTTGGCATACCAAAATTACCAAACTTACAAAAAGTTGTAACACTTTTTCTAACTTTCTCTTATCAAATTTCGAGACGTGTCACTTTTACATCAAAATTTTCAATTTTATTGCCATCTAAATACCATCTTAATATATTTTATATCTGTCCACGGCACAGGTCAGGAGAGTTAGACTTATATGGTTCATAATTTGATCAATATGAAAGGATTTTTATTAATGTTATGTTAGTTGAAAAATGCGAATGAATAATTGATGGGTTAATGACAACCTTATTAGAATGAATTTATCTAATAGTGATGCAACGTTGAAAGTCATTATCTATATTTACAAGGAAGCTTAGTTTAATGGGACATTTGTGTTTGTGTCAAAAGATTGAGCTCCCGTGCATTCCACGCGCGGCAAAGCGTTGATTAGCTTTAGCCTAAAGACACGGGTGAATAACTAGTTTAATGATACGGAAAGTCAATTTAAAAAGGAAAGATTATTTTAAATACATTTTTTTTTTTTTGGAACAACTTCACTTTGAATCTATTATGAAGGACGATTTTAATTGAATATAAAAATGATAAAAAAAAAATTTATTTTTCCTTCCCTAAATCAATTACGACTTTAGGTAGGAAAAAAAAAAGTTAAATACGTCTTTGTAAAGACGACTACTTCTATAAATGAGTTAAAAATTTGATATTCTTGCTAAATGAATTAAAGAATAAAACCTTCCTTTCGCATGAATTGGATGAAAACCTCAATACAAATCTATTGAGCGGCAGCCAGCGAAAAGAAAAGAAAATAATAAATTAAATAAAAAATTATTATTATCTTGGCAAATATCTAGTCATTTTTCTTACCCAACCAAAACAATAAAACAAATTTACCATTTTCATTTCATTTCGCCCTTTTACATCTTCTCTTTTGTTCATCCTTATTTTAACTCGATTTAATTCAACTGGACATTTAATAGATACATATACCATCAAATGTCTGTTCATGCATCGTTGACTCCAAAATGGGAGTAATATGTATCATCCTGTATGTAAAACAACAAAAATCCAGATAACAAAGGGTGCGTTTGGCAACTCAAAAAAAACAAAAAATTATCAAAAATTTACACTATTATAGTAATTTGTTGTTTGGTGAAACAACAATTTTTATCATTTTTCTGCTCTGCTATATTAATTTGATATGACAGTGGGTCATATTTTTTTACACTATTCTATTATGCTATAATAAAAAATTTTACTAAACACATAAAAATTGTCACTTTTCTACTCTGCTACGGTAACAATTTTACCAAATACATAAAAGTTACCGAAAATTACTAAAAATTACATTTTTTTCACAAAATACATAAAAAATTACAACTAATAATTTTTAACAAAAAATTACCAAAAATTACTCAAAGCTACCGCTGTCACACGCCTCCCAAAGGAGGAAAAAGCAGGCAAGAAACATATACAAATTCAAATTTTCATCATCAATTAATAATTGATACTACATATAATTATTCGTCCAAGTTTTATTACCAGTACTCCTTTGAGAATCAAAATTTCCTCCACAGGAAACCAATGATCAAAGAGGAAGTGCTACCAATAGTACAAATGGGAGCTTAAAACATTTTTCCAGTGCCCTCTTTCCGCGGTACAGATTCATGGATATTCATTCTTCGCCAGTTCCTCACCAACGGCTCTATCTGCTCGGTCTTATCAAACAAGCCGAGGAGCCCACCAGTATGTATGAACAGTATCTTTCTTCCCTCCCATTTCTTTGGATTCGCAGCCATGTCTTTTATCATTCCATAAGCAGCTTTTCCACTAAAATGATCAACAAGCAACACAAACACGTCAACAACATTATCTAGTTTAAAAAAAAAAAAAAATCAGACAAAAGTTACAAAAAAATTACTACTTATTTTACCAAACACACAAAATTTCACCTACCAATTTTTGGCAAAAAAATAAAATTGCTAAAAACTAGGAATCCAAACGGCCCCTAGAAAAGACATGGCAATTGTATACAATTAGCTAAAGATTGACCCCATATAGGTACAAGCACAGGCAAACAAATATTAACACAGATCATGGTTACCTAAGATAATGCATATTTTTCAGTTATAATCTTATGACCTCTGATAATATAATCTTATGATCTTTGATAATATTAGTATGTACACAAATCACTCAATTTAATGAAACGATGCATTTTCCTAGGAAGAATTCGCTCAGTGTTAAGACCAACAAAGGTATATTTGCACATTTATCGATGTCACAACAGGATCGGATACAGCTGCTTAATGACTTCAATTTTCACGCTTTGTTTTACCACCTTATTCTATTTTACACCATCTTTCTCTGGGTTTATGGCTTTTGTTTCACACTTTGGGACAACAATTTTCTAAACGTTTTCATGCTTCAAAATTTACTCTACACCAGAGTCATTCAGCTTAACATGCAGCACGGGCTGATTCTGCAGAGCAATCCATTCCTATAAACAGAACAAACATATTCAGCCACTAAATCACAAAGTTCAACCACAGAATTAGCAAAATGCACTGCGATGCCGCAAACTGCCTAATACCGCGGACTGAAAGATTAGTTGACCAAGAGGCTGAACCAGCTCAAGGAAATCTGACATTTGAAATTTCTATACAGAATTTCAAACACATTTTGAAGTGATACAGACCTCTATAAGCACTCAGTTATTCCCTAGTGTAACTTTCACGGGTATCCTATAAACAAACCGATGGAACTTGGTAGTGTATATACAGATAGATCCACTCTTTTGATTCAGCAGTACAAATGCCACAAGTAATAAATTACAAGAGGGTGAAACAATTATTAGTAGAAGAAGTATAGCTCCATACCTATAAACAGGGTCAAGAATAACACCAGTGGTCTCAGCAACTTCCTTGACAAATTTAAGTTCTTCAGCAGTGCTCATCGCATAGCCGAGACCTTTGGCCTATGGAAAAACAAGAAGATAATTACTAGTCACAATTAGTCAAATTTTGCATATCTATAATCTACAGGCTTCACCAAGAGAACCAAAAGGAAAGGAGAAATAGAGATTTGCATACTGTTAAGAATAACAATATTTTTGTAATTTTGCCTAGTGTCTAGCTGTAGATTGCCGTAACATATGTCAGCAACAGGTTTGGAACCATTATAAGCATGTAGATATTTAGGACCTTGAGATTGAAATTTATTAACCTTTCCTATTTTGTTTAGGCTCTAGTATTATAAATACAGACAAAAAGACCATCCATTAGGTGTGTCCAATTTTTCCAATTCTTTATATTTCAACACGGTGTCAAAGAGTATATACCAAGAGGCAGCTGTTTGGTTTGGAAAACATTTTCTATTTTCTGTGAAAAACAACATTTTATCTCTTATATCAAGAACACCTTCCTTCATGGGGAACTATGAAAAAAGTGTATATGGATCAACTACACAAGTATATTGTTCTAGGGAGTAAGCACCGGGTAGCTTACATCATGTCTTATATGGACTAAAACATTCTCCCTATGCTTGGTTTAAGTGCTTCAATGGTGTCATGACTATGGTTTAAGTCGCTTTACTTCTGAAACACCATTTAAGTCAACAATTGCATACAAAAGATATACATGCTCTTCAATATTTCCTTAGGATTCAGTTCGCCAGGTCTAGTAAGGGTCTATCTCTTTCTTAGTGGAAAAATGTTTCAGATTTCTTGTTAGAAACTAGACTACTGGGTTCTAGACTGAGCTAGATGCTATGATTATTGCTCCCTTCTCAGATGTTAACAGATATTGGTAATAAATTGGGAAATTGATCTACCTTATTTACTCATCCTAACATTACCAATTCCGTTGAAGTGGTCAATTGGATCATGCATGATGCACATTATCCCCATTTTCAGTCAGTGCGTCATATCTTATGTTATTTATGTTATTTGAAAAGTTCTCTTGGTCATAATTTACAATATCGTTCGTTATCCTCTCTATCTAAGACAGGGTTTGAAACGGATTGAGTTGGAACTTGAAAGTGGTTTGTATCTTATATCTTGTCATTTAGAGGAGCAAAAAGAAGAATGTTGAGGCTTGTTCTACTTCTGAGGTTGAATATCTGCCATGTTGGGTGGATTGTCACTTTATTCATGATTTCTAATATGGGGCGACCTTTGTTCTCATGTTGATCGAATCCCAATTTGTGATATGCCATTGGCTCATTCTTTGTTTCAAAATCCATTTTGGAAGCTGGGTGTGTTTATTTGTATGTTCCAGGTTGAGAGTGATTGTTAAGAATAAGAATATTTTTATATTATTGCCTAGGGACTAAACTTGGCTTGCTATGCTATACATAAGATCTGTGTGGTAAAGGGCCTGACTCGACACAGTCAATACACCTTAATCTCTTCTTGAATCTTCCCTTCTCTCTAATTTTTCACTTCTCTAATTTCAACTTATACTATCTTAAGATTGATAATTTTTATTCAGTTCATTAAGAAAATCTCAGCCCTAATTACAAGCATGAAATGGGCCACCAAGAAAATAATTTTCTTCAACATAGGTTGAAGAAAGCCAACAAGTATTAGCAAGTTCCATTGCAAAAGAACAATATATTTTTTAACAAATGGATATAGGCTAATTGAATAAGTGCTCACATTTTGAATTTCAACTATAGCGCGAGAGCTAACACCTCCTTGGAGTCCATCTAGTAGGCCTTGGACAAACTCATAGAAATAATCAGGATCATCACACACACAAAATGCACGAACCTAAGACCAATACAGCTTATTAATGAAGTTAATCATCAAAATAATAAAAGAAATGGGAAACTACAAGAAAAGTAAGTATTACTTTTGCCTTCAATTTACTCTGCCATGATCCAATCGCCAAACCAGCAATTGTACCCCCACTAGAAATCATGCAAAGGAAAACAGCAAGACAAATTAACATCAACATTTTAATTACTCAACATAATCTCTGATATTAATGGTGTCTCTCACAATCATCACAAATAATGTAAACTCAAGGTATCAAGCATCGGTAATGTCCAAAGCAACTCCTTTCCAGTTCTAGGGAATCCGGTAGCACTATTTTACACAAGAAGCCAAAAGCTAACAAATAAATAAATAAATAACAAGAAAATAAATGAAAACAAAATAAAAACAAAGCTAAAAAATTCATATTGGTACTGTTGCCGTAATCCAACTGCTAACAAACCTTTTCTTTTTTCATTTTTTTTCCTTTTTTGCTATCAAACCATTTGATACATATCTTACATGTCTTATATCATAACTTTAAAATGGAACGAAAAACTGAGCCCAATACGTGTCTGGCACACATAAAACCAAGTTTTACATAGCAAAAGTTTTCAGTACTTGCATAGTTCAAATACTAGCTGCAACAATAATGGATGTAATTACTTCAATATTTTTTGGCCTTAGTTGCAGAAATATAAAAACCATCCATTGAAATATTTTTTAGATCATGTTGAGGTCCCAAAAACCATACAATAGAAAACTATTCCTTCCAGTTTTTCTAAATGAAGGGGGAAAAGCATGGAAAAGCATAGAAAAGCCAGATGCAGGAAAGTACCACATTTGTCACATGCAAACCACTAAAAAATAAATAAATTAATAAAACAGTAAATTCTAAAATGCTTTTGTCTTTGTAATTTGGGGAACGGAGTGCAATTTTCTTTTGCTATTCCACTGTGGTTGAAGTACTTGTGCAAGCTCCACACTGTCTATTTGCCACATGATAGTAATCAAATTATTTACTCCATCTCAAATTGTTTTGCAACTTTTTCATATATATTGCAAGAGTGAAGCAAGAACAATGTATTTTGTTGGATGCTTACACAAATCTAAACTAACTAATGACAATTTTGAATTGGCTGATTCAAATCAAATGATTTCGTTCAAGCAAACAAACATATATATAGAGTTTTCAAACTTGAAAGTTTCTAATGAGTTAAAAATGGGAAACTGTTTAACTTGCGATTTCCAGATTTAAAAACTCTTTACAAATTTATAAATATATTGTAGAGTCAAAGCCAATCTTAGAATTTATTTTCCTATCAAAAGGTCTTACTATTTACAATCCCCCTCCCAAAGGTCGCCCATTATATTAATACCTAATTACCAGATAGACACAGTTTAAATCATATTCAAATATTGAAAACCTTTAGAAAATAAGAAAACCTGCCACATGCTACAACAATGTCATCAAACCCTGCTTTGCCATTCCCAGCCTGGAGCTGCTGCTCAATTTCTCTAATGGCTTCAATATAGCCCCTGCATAGAGTAGCATTGCCCGTAAATACAATAATGCATATCAATCAATATAAAAAAGGTTAGGGATAGTGTGGAAGAGCCCAAAAGCAAAGCGCTAATAGAAACACCCAGAGATCATAGAACTTGCATGAGAAAATATGGATCAGGACATCAATACATGACCTTGAGAGTAAAGAAGAGGTCCAAAATAGAAAATATTCAGATCTCTATAAAAAGGAATTCCAGTCCCTTGAAAAGATGAAATCCTTTTATCGAGGTCCGGTAAAGCCACCATTAATATCCGTATCATGCAGAGCCAGGGATCATGGATAGCTTACAATAAAAATTCTCCTGTCAAACTTAAGTTTGACCCAACACAAATTGAAGAGACACCACTAAGTAAAACATACATGTATAATTTATAAATCCCCAACCAAAGAAGGAATAAGTTGAACAAAATTTGGTTGCATACTGACAGTTACAAATAAATGATCGACCAATTCTTCCATGGAACAATACCCTGTATGCAAGAATGATGAATGCGGCATCTCAAGATATTTGTGCATATAAACAAGTTCATATTTTAAGGTGTTGCCCCAGTTAGTTGGGTATCTTGACTTTTAGGAGACTTTTGTATTAAATCTGAATATTGGCCATGTTCGGGACCATTCAAGCTGGGAAGACAACGGCTCCTAAGCCTCTTAACCCACAAATAAACACTACCAGAGCTAAAGCACTCGAATGCAAAACATTTTAAACCCAATGCCTTATGCCTTCCACTCTTGCTTTTCTTTGGAGAGAATTGAGTTGAAACACCATGCATTCCATAAATGCTTGAAAGGAAGTGGAACATATAGCTTCACATGGCCATAGCTATTGAAGCAGCAGAATAAAAGATGTAGAAGTGTATGAGTTATATGCAAAGTTGTCACTGGGAAGAAAATTTCGTCCTTCCACAAGGTTACTCTAGAGACCACTCTCTAGAAACAAATTCAGCCAAAAAAGAAGTCAAATCTATTCCTTTACATAGCTGTAATGAACCATTAACAATTCAAGCAAGCTTACTGCGCAACTGAAAAGAAAAAACAAAGGGCACAAAGAGGATTAAAGGCTCTTTCTGTTTCTCACCAGGTGCCAAGGGAATTGGATCCGCCAACAGGAATTACATATGGCTTTCTGCCTTCATTCAGCAACTTTTCTTCTAGCAAATTAGTAAGAGCCTAAGATGAGGTGAAAAGAAAAATTTTAGGCATGCTACAAAAACCTATCAGTTCAGTTCAGTCATCATCAATTCTATGCTGGTAAACAGCAATACTGCAGCAGTAAACATGAGATGACAACTGTAGTCATATGTGAGAATAACACATGAAAAAGTTACTCGAAGATATAATTGGCAATATCATGATATGACATGAATTAATAAGCAGTGCCGTATGTCAAAGATAAATTGCAGCCTCGGGGAAAAAGAGAACAAAAAAAAAGTTAAATTAGACAGCCTATTAGTTTTTCTATCCAGGTATTTTATGATAACATGAGAGGAAGGCTATGAAAAAGCAACTTAACAAGAGCACTACCCACTTCTGAAGAGTATGAATTTGATTCAAAGCACTATATTTTCAAGTTCAGTGACTACCCCTTAAACAGCCCAGATACTTTAAGGAATTTTCCATGTTCTTACCAGAATATGTGGCATACCAACACTAGTCAAATAACATTTAAAACATTTATTTATACATTTCCCATTCTTCGTATAATTTATTTAGAACCAAATACTCTTCGGATACTTTTAGACACGCATATCCATCACTTAGAGAAACATGTAGTTTTTTATAAACTTAAAGGTGAAAAGCTTAAATCAAGGAATTAAATTGAAATAAAAATAATTAACTCCAATTAATCCACAGGAAAATTACAAAACTTTTGGGCAAATTATTCCATTTTAATGAACTGAAAACTTGGTTTTTACACCTGACGTTAAGGGTATTTTTCATTTTAACAAAAAATGAACAGTAAAAGTTCACGTATTTGGAATTTTAAGTTTTCAGTTCATTAAATGGAATAATTTGTCCAAAAGTAGATTTTTATTTTTATTTTTATTTTTTAATTTTCCCTCCATCCTTGCTCCTTTAAATTTTCTAATTACAAGAACACCAACTAATTTGGGACTAAACCTTTGTTGATTTGTATAAAAATACTAAAATCCAAAATATTAAATTTGCTTATGAATAGAGTTTTATAAAATAGATATAAATAGGATATTAATGTATTGGTAATATAAAAATGAATGAATAGTTAACGTTTTAAGTATACAACTCAATTCAACAAAACTTTAGTCCCAAACTAATTGGAGCGGCTACATAAATTCTCTTTCTCTATTTATTTTTGTCCAAGGATATGTTTTCTATGATATTATTGAGATATTTTATGTTGTATCCCACTTGTCTTGATGTCCAATTTTCATGTTTAAGCATCTATATTGTGTCCTGTATTTGCTGGTAGGTATCCATGCCCTGTGTTTGTCTCTATGTTCCCCCCCCCCCAAAAAAAAAAAATGCAACAGATTTTTTGCAAATTGACCAAGATGATTTTTTTAAAGACATAGTCCTACCTCCAGTGGGGAATTAATCCCCTAAAGCTCTGAACCCACTTCACTAGAACAAGGAACCAGGTAAATGATAAAGGGATTCGAACTAGTGACCTCCATTTCAATTGTAGAGATTTTACAGTTGAACTATTCTTGTGCGGGCTAATGATTATTTTAAAGGCTACAAGATTTATTATTATTATTATTATCATCATCATTATTATAATCGTTATTATTATGCTGTTTGTTGCCCTTTAAGTACAAAGAACCACAACATCTAGTCCATCAAGGAAAATAATTAAACAAAATAAATTTACCAAGCTCCCAACTTTTGCATATTCTTCTTTTGAAACAAGATCAACGTGGGCTCCAACTAAACGCTCAACTAAGAGATTGCCCATCAATCCAGGATCTTTGTCCACAAGAACCTGCAATATATGAGCGAGACATAACAGAAAATTGCTTCCAAAATCTACAAACATTTTCCAAAATGACAAATAAGTAACCTTTGAGGTACGTAGTATAAGGTAACAATCAAGATTCAAGTACTTAGCAGCTACAGCAGTAGCCCTGCAGTGATTACTTTGGATGCCACCTATAGTTATAACACAGTCTGCCCCCTGGGCCACAGCATCTGCCAACAAGAATTCCAGTTTCCTGACCTTGTTACCACTCAATTGCATTCCTGAAAGGTCATCGCGCTATGCAAATGCAAGTATTTGGTCAGCATAAACCAAGGGTGTGAAGAAATCTATGTGACAGCTTAATCATTTACATGAATACAACTTATTGAAAGCACATCATAACACCTATTGCACCATGTGGATTGTAACCAATGAGTAGTAAGCCAAACAAGCATTTTCATGCCAAAATGAAACATAAAACATTACTCATATCCTTAAACAAATGTTTAATCACCAACCAACCATCCAAGGCAAGAGCAGAAGCAAAAAACACTAGCATTGGATATAAAAAAAATTCAGATAAATTAGGAAATATTTTTGATGTATTGACACATAACAGCACAAAAAATTACAAACACTCGTTTACATTAATTAGAGGAAGAAAATAAATTCTCAATAGCTTATTTGTACTGGGAAGAAGAAAAGAGTATAGTTCGACACTTCTATATATTCACTCACCATAGTAAAAGTACAAACAGAAAGCAAAGGGTGTTTATTGGCAACTGAAGTTGGAAAGTAAATATATAATAGACAATGAAGTAAACTAACATGACACAAAAGCAACTGTTCCATCAGCAGGGGAAACAACAAATAACACTAAATCAATCAAAGGGACAAATGAAAAATGGGTTGAAAAGCTTGTTATTAGTTAGTTACCTTCAACCAAACTTCAGTGTTGTTGGGCAAATTAGGAAGGTTCCATTTGTGAATTGGAGTAGGAAACTGGAAAGTAAGAAAGAAGGAAGCAATCAATACGGGTTTGTGTGTAAATGCAATTAAAATTCAATTCATAAGTCAATTTCAACTGCATCTATGGGTGTGTGTAAATTTATACAGACTGCAGATAAGAGAGAGAGGGTACGTGTCCGAGGGAGAAGACGTGCGATGGAATGGGACTGAGGTGGGAAGCCCAGGATGGAGGCTCGTATAGTTTCTTGGTGAGAAAACCATCTAAAGATGAGGAGGAGTTATCATCGGATTTTTTGATCGGCCCCGGCGGCGTTTCCATCGCTGTGACTGAGCAATTGCGCCCACAGTAACTTGCTCTTCTTTGTCGTTGTGGATTGGTCGTCGTCAATTTCGACTTTCTAGCGATCGAATTTGGAGCGAGAGTTACAGCCGGCCTAACGCAATGGACTAAGAGTGCCAAATGCATCTGCTATACTGCTCCAACGCTACTCTGTTTGTATACAAGATAACCTTGGAACCTTAGACAGGCATATACCGAGGACTAATTCAGAAAGCTAAATTAGAAAAATGCCGATTAGGAATTAAATTACCCAAATTCTTATGACCTGTTTGATTTATCAAAACTCACCAAATTCATTAATTTTTATTAAATTTTTTTAATTCTCTATTATTAAATTTATTTATATATTATTTTTATATTAATTTTTTTTTTTTGACATTTATATATACAATCAATTAAACAACTAGCATATAAAATCAATTAATGTGGTTTATATATGTTGACATCAACCAAATTGTATACTTTGAAAACAATGTTTTCATGATAGGAAAAATTAAATAGTTTATATTCATTCAAGTATTTTTAATTAATAATATGTAAATAAATTTAGACCCCAATTTGATGTTTGTAAGTGACATCACGCTCCATACTTTGTAAGGATGGAGAGTAATGTTCATTATTTTTTATTTTTATTTTTTAGATTATTAAAACTAGAAAAAAAATATGCACGTGTGTCAATTATTATTCTTAAGGATCAGCTTAGTAAAATTATTTTAGGTCATTTTTATTTTAAATTTTGAAAAATAACAAAAATGACACAAAATATATTTGATTATTTGTATTTTTAAAATTTATTTTAAAAAATAAAAAATAATTACTATTAATGAAAAATAATTTTTTTTAAGAAATATAGTTTTGACTAAAAATTAAAAATCTCAAATGCACGAAGTTTTATTACACGTTTAACTGATTTTCATATTTTGTGATATTGAAATGTAATAAAAATTTATATATTAAAAATTTTTAAATTTTAGTTCACTAAATAGAATTTACTGTTATAAAATTTATTTTTTATAATATTTCTTAAAAAATTTACTTCAAAAAATAAATAAAAATAATAAAAAGGATAATTGTATTTATTCAAATAAAAATATAATGCAAATGTGAGAAAGATATGTGAATTAAAAAATAGAAAAAGAAAAAAATTAATGAAAAAAAGTCTAAAAAGTATAGTAGAAGGAAAAATAAAGTCGAGTGAGGAAATAAATTGAAGCCTCATTGTAAATAAATCCAAAAGTTTATGGTCACTGCCTAAAAGCCCTGCTGCTGCCCCGACACTATTTATATGACAGTATGTCTCACGTGAAAAAAAAAAAAAAAAAAAAAAAAAACAGAGAGAGAGAGAGACGTGCGGGCTTTTCAGAGTAGCGACTATAGCCTCGCCATATATAAAACTAAAAGTTTATAACCACCGCGCAAAAGCCCCGCACTCTTCCTGCACTATTTATATGGTAGTGGGTTTCGCGTGAAAAAAAAAAAACGTAAGCAGTACAGAAGCCATGTGGATTTTTTGGAGCAGTGATTGTAGCCTCACCCTAAATAAAATCAAAAGTCTACAGCCACTGCTCAAAAATCTTGCACCCTGCTCCCACACTGTTTATATGATAATGGGCACTGCGTGAAAAAAAAAAAAAAAAAAAAAAAAAAAAAAAAAAACAA
>JAVXUM010000004.1:534443-548102 GCA_035590655.1 Pouteria glomerata
CCCCCCCCCCCCCCCCCCTCCAAAACAAAAAAAAAAGAGAGTAAAATGTCCTATTGTTTGTGCTGCCATGCTTCTGACCCGTGAAAATTGCTAGGATATAGAGCTCTAGTTCTAGCCTCCTTATTTGCAACTAGTTGGTCTTCAATCAGATTCGCCTGCACCCATGACAATGTGGGCTCTGCTGTTGAACTATTGATGCTTGAGCCTGAATGAAAGTACTGTAGCTTCCATTGTGTGGTTCATACATAATCTTTTGGGGTTGTCTTGATGATAACATCCATTCGGATTTGGGTATATGAGGACCTGTCAATACATGTGAAGCATGAAAGCTCAGGGATCCATAAACATTTTGTCATGAGACTCTATAGACTTGTACATTTCATTGTTTTGAGATGCAATTCAAGGCTTTTTAGCCATATCTGTTCATATGTAAGCAAGATCTATGAATGATTATAGACTCACACTGACACACATCTTTGTTCATGGGTGCAATTTAGATGGTGATGTATCTTAATTGATGTGCAGTTGCTCAGGATATGCCGCCTTTATTTTTTTTTTTAAGCTTTTAGAGTCCATTTCTTAGTTCAAGATCTTTCTTATTGACTGAAATCAAAGAACTAATAGATCCATCTGGTGGCTTTGTTTCCTGAAACAGAACTTTTGTTGGCAGTAGTTTATTATTTTACCTTAGCACTCTCTGGTTGCGGCATCAGCACTTGCATGTGGGAGAATGGTTTGCAACATATAGTAGTAAATAATGCCATTTTGTATTTTCAAAAGATATCAATGTACTGCTTATGCCACAACCAATATATATATATATACATATATTTTTAAGGAAAATTCATTGCCACAACCGAAGTGCAAGTGCCTGATGCCTTGTTTGGATAACTTTGCAGTCCATTTTCAATAGAGTTCAAAGTTTCAATGGTCATTACCTTTCAGTCAGAGTTGTCCAAGTTGTATCCAAAATCCGATCCCAGAACTCCAAGACTCTGGGTAAGCAAGCACAGTTCAGGTATTTATTTCACTATCCATAGCAGTTAATATGTTCTATCTAAATTTATTTGTTTTTTCAAATATCAGCTGGCAATGGAAAGCGTACCATTAGAATTGGTCCGGATGATGTGAGAGATAATCCGCAATCGAGTAATCTTCTGGTCAAAACTCTTCGGAACTTACTTCATCAACATGCAAAAATCAAATGAATTCTCATTTACGTGTATTTCATTAGGTCGACCTGATAAGCCACATTTACACCATGATCATGTGTGGAAGTAGTTCAATTTCATCGATTGTAATTTGATAAGTACCGTTCTATTCTTAAACAGTTGTGTGTATTTTTATTAGATCAACCTGATAAACCACAACTACGTGGTGTCTGAAAAAAGTTGTTCGATTTGATTGATTGTGATTTGATAAGTACTGCTCTATTCTCAACTGTTTTCTCAACTGTTTCCTCCTCTTACCATCATGTAGCAAAATAAATTTAATTATTTTTAATTTATTAAATTCTATGCTTTTTTTTTTTTTTTTCGTTTGGAAATATTCTTCTCTTAAAATTAATTTGACTTTAAAACAAAAGATTGATTTGACAAATGAAATTTTGTGTTTGAATCACATGTTTTTAAGAATTGAATTGATTTATAATAAATATCAAGTTTAGCCATGTTAATAGAAATAAAAAAAAATATATGATAAATATGATATATGAAGTTAAATTTGTCCATTTACTTTCTTGGTATAAGAAAAGAATAGATTTTTATCAAATTTTATTATTTTAGATTAGATTTTAAGCGATATAAAAATTTTAAATTTTAAATTATGAAATAAACATAAAATTGATGAGAATTTCTAGCAAATCAAATTAAATATTATCAAATTCGTAATTTTAAATAGAGTTTGTTTTTTGTCACAATCCAAATGAAAGAAGGAATTTTTAATTTGTATCTCCTTGTTGGTTCAAATATGACATTAAGATTTTGTTTGTTAGGGTGAAAAATACTACTTCAAGGCTCTAAGTTTTATTAAGATGATTGAATGTAAAATGGAATGCAAAAAAGATAAAAAGGATTAAACTCGTCATTTCCTATTCCAATAATCTCATTCACATTTTGATGTTAACTAGTTAATGTTTTAATTCCGAATTAATTATTAGTTCATCACGATTGAATACTACAATAAAATAAAATTTTATGATACGTGAAACGGAAATTTAATAAATTTTATTAATTTTGTAGATCACCTAAATTACAAAAAAAAATATGTATTAACTTTAAATTAAAAGATATTATGTGTATTTGGGCCAAATTAAAAAGGGTAATTACCCACATTTTCTTAATTAATTGTCGCGCGAGGGTAGGAGAATGAAAATTCACAGCCTTGATTTATAAATCATAACTTCATGGTGGGACCCTAGCCGATCATTTTTTTTTTTATTGATTTCTAGGTGCAATCGCACAAATAGAGGTGGAAAATGGGTCAAGTCGACCTATCTCAGATGGCTCGCATTCCCTTCGGATTATATTGGGGTGAGCCAGCCAGGATCCATAAAATTGGCCCTTGACCCGCCTCATTATCATTTTTAATATTTTTTAATATTTTAACCTGTAAATGGAGGGGAGAAGAGGCAGGGCGGGCAGTAGTCAGGTCTTGGGCCGGGTAGGATGACCCAAATCTGAGTCAGTACGAACGCTTGAGACGGCTCAAGGGACGGGCTGGGTCTCAAGTCGGCCCGACCCATCGGCATCTCCACACGCATATTATCAGCTCAGCGAGGACCCAAATATCTACCATATCCTTCGGCCTCGGGTCAAGGAGCGTACTAATTGTCACGGAGCACTAGATTCTTTCTTGTGTCGCGTGCGATCATACCAGCAAAAATTTGCCTAGCTGAGTTTCCCTTACGCGTTGTTGAAATCTGGTTGGGTCAGTCTAATGTTTCCGTCTCTCTCAGAATCAACTAAGTTATATAGCCCGCTGTGTGTTTGTTGAATTGTCCGAATGGCATTCTCTTCTTGCCTAAGATGCCATCCTTGGACTCTTCCCCACGGTGTTAAGCACCCATATCCTTCGAAGTCCCTCAAATTCACTGCCCTAGTACCCGCACAACGCCTTGAGAAAATCACTTCAGTCTCTGCCTCGAGTTCACCGTCTGTCTCCACCCTTTCCTCTGCTCCAACCCACCAACTTCCACCAGACTTCACCCCAAAGCAGCTCCTCGACACTCTCCGCCGCCAAAAGGATGAAACCTCGGCGCTTCGCCTCTTTGACTGGGCATCAAAGCAGCCTAATTTCACACCCACACTGTCCATATACGAGGAAGTCCTTCGGAAGCTTGGACATGTTGGATCATTTGACTCGATGAGGCAAATCTTGGACGACATGAAGCTTTGCCAGTGTCAGGCCAGCGAAGGTACTTTCTTGATTTTCATCGAAAGCTTTGCAAAATTCGATTTGTATGATGAAGCTATTGGTGTTCTTGATATGATGGAACAAGAATTTGGATTGAAACCCGGCACCTTCGCATATAACATTCTGTTGAATGTTCTTGTTGACGGAAACAAGTTAAAGCTGGTGGAAAGTGTTCACTCAATGATGTTTAGTAGGGGAGTTAAACCCGATGTTTCAACTTTTAATGTGTTGATAAAGGCTCTTTGTAAAGCTCACCAAATTAGGCCTGCAATTTTGATGATGGAGGATATGCCCAAGTATGGTTTGGCACCGGATGAGAAGACTTTTACCACCATAATGCAAGGTTATATTGAGGAAGGGGATTTGGATGGTGCATTGAGAATCAGAGACCAAATGGTAGCAGCTCACTGCTCAATGAGCAATATAGCAGTTAATGTTTTAATTCATGGGTATTGTAAAGAGGGTAGAATTGAGGAAGCTTTGAATTTTGTTCAAGAGATGTCTCTCGAAGGATTTCGCCCCAACCAGTTTACCTTCAATACTTTGGTAAATGGTTTGTGCAAGGCTGGACATGTTAGGCATGCCCTAGAGATTTTGGATTTAATGCTTCAGGAGGGGTTTGATCCAGATATTTTCACCTATAACACTTTAATTTCTGGGCTTTGTAAATTGGGTGAAGTGGAAGAGGCCACGGAAGTTCTCAATCAGATGCTTTCGAGGGATTGTTCCCCTAATACTGTAACGTACAACACTCTGATTAGCACCTTGTGCAAGGAGAATCAAGTTGAAAAAGCCACGGAATTCGCTCATGTTCTTATGAGCAAGGGAATTTTTCCTGATGTCTGTACTTTTAATTCTCTGATACAAGGTCTCTGCTTGTCCAGGAACCACAAAATTTCGTTGGAGTTGTTCAATGAGATGAAAAGTAAAGGGTGCCAGCCTGATGAATTTACTTATAATATGCTAATTGACAGTCTTTGTTCTAGGGGAAAGCTAGATGAAGCTTTGGGCTTGCTGAAAGAAATGGAATCAAGTGGCTGTGCACGAAGTGTAATAACATATAATACTCTGATAGACGGGTTATGCAAAAACAAGAAAATTGAAGTAGCAGAGGAGATTTTTGATCAGATGGAGCTCCAGGGAGTTTCAAGAAATTTGGTTACTTATAACTCCCTTATTGATGGTCTTTGCAAGAGCAGAAGGGTGGAGGAGGCTGCTGAGCTTATGGATCAGTTGATAATGGAAGGACTGAAGCCTGATAAGTTCACCTATAACTCCCTCCTCTCTCACTTCTGCAGAGCAGGAGATATAAAAAAGGCGGCAGATATTGTCCAAACTATGACTTCAAATGGGTGTGAACCGGATGTTGTCACCTATGGGACCCTGATACAGGGACTCTGTAAAGCAGGTAGGATCGAGATTGCAAGTAGGCTCCTCAGAACCATCCAGATGAAAGGAATGGCTCTGGCTCCACAGGCTTATAATCCCCTGATTCAAGCACTCTTCAGACGGAAGAAAACAAAAGAAGCCATGAGACTCTTCAGAGAAATGGAAGAAAAGGGTGACCCTCCTGATGCCGTCTCATATAAAATTGTTTTCCGTGGTCTTTGTTCTGGTGGAGGACCCATCGGGGAAGCTGTTGATCTTGTGGTTGAGATGACAGAGAAAGGATTCATACCAGAATTCTCTTCATTCTTTATGCTGGCCGAAGGGCTTTGCTCTCTGTCCATGGAGGACACTCTAATTAAGCTTGTCGATAGAATAATGAAGAAATCGAATTTTCCAGACAATGAGGTATCCATGATAAGGGGGTTCCTCAAAATCCGTAAATTTCAAGATGCATTGGCCACTCTTGGCAGTATCTTGAATGGCCGAAAGCCCAGGAGAAGTTACTGGTGAAGGAATTGGGAATCCTGGCAACCTGGATGGGAAGACAATCTTTCACATGTTGCTTTTTTCTATCCTTGGATTCTTCCCCTTGGACTCCACAGTATGAAGCAGTTGGCTGAGAATTTTAAGGTTTTCCTCCGATCCAGATGCATTCAGCTGTATTTAGATTGCTGACATGGTGCGCTTTTTTTTTTTTTTTTTTTTTTGGCATGGCTACCTATATCTGATTTTCTTTAGACTCTGTAACGTGGGAGTTTTGTGCATTAGGTCGTTCATACTCTTAAGTTAAACTACGCTCAATTAAGATATGATTGGGAGTCAATGACACTTTATGGACTCACAGTGTTTGTTAGGACGTCATTAAGCTTCATTTTATCTGTGAATCCAGCATGGAATGTTTTGTAAATGTTGTCTTGATGGGTAAAAGTTTCACCTTGCTCTGCATTGGCAAGAATTGGTACTTAATGTTGCTTGTGACTTGTGTGACTCTTGAATTTGTTTTGAAATTGTACGATTTTTTTAACCATTTAACAGTTAGGGGAGGAAAAAATTCCTTGTACGATTTTTTTTTTTTTTTTTTTTTTTTTTAAGGCGTTTTAGTCCAAATCTTGCAGAAACACAAGGAAAAAAAATCAAAATTTGTGAGAATGCGATCAATGAAACCGCGAAGTGCGACTGTCTTTCTAGAGAGCCACGATACCATTACATGGTTTTACTCCGGCGGCTCGAAGCCGTGAAATGATTTGGCAACTTTGGAATTAGAGAATAAAAGCACAATTTTGTTTTGCGTTTTCAATACGAGAACCAGAGTCCCATTTCGTAGTTCTTGGTCCCCTTTAATTCCACATAACTCTCCTTTCCCCTCAGTTCGGCTCCGTCCTTGGCAGTCTCATAGTTCTCTTCCTCCCTCGTCCTGCGTCAGCTTCACATTCAATCCATCCCAACTCTAGTCCTCCTCCTCCTCCCTTCCGCGCACCCTGTGCAACTGCTTGCATGAACAATTGATTCTTTGATCATGCATATAATATATAGCAGAGAACTCACTCTTTAATTAACAGTCAAAAGCAAGGTTTGTTACTCATGGCAGAAATTGATATGGAACTTTGGAAACTGGCAGGAATTGGAAGTTGAACGAACTTCGTTTTCTTAATGGAATAAATTCATGCAGATATGATGGAAAGAATATTATTACCTGGTAAGTTCTAACCAAGTATGACTGCGTGACTTACTTAGTTTGGACTCTTTATATCAAGTTGCAACCTCAGAATTATTGTTGGGTACCTCTGAATTTTATGAGTTAGTAAGTATCATGTTTAAATAAATATAGAAATTGCGAAATGAGTTTGTGATTTTTACTTCAAATAATAAAAATATGGCTTTATCTTGCGTTTTTTTTTTTTTTTTATTGCGTTTTCTTCAAAATACTGTAATTTTATCATTAAACTTGTAAAATTTGGATAAAAAATTCTTAAAATAAAAAAAAAAAAAATCTCCTTGTACAAGGAAGTATATACGTATCCTCAAAATTTGTTTAAAATTTTAAGCTAAATCTAAATTAAAAAAGAACTAAATCAAATGAAAATGTTGTAAAATTAAAAATCTAAACTTATTTAATTTAATTTTTTTGATTTTCATTAGGTTTTACTTTTTTTTTTTTTATATGAACAATAAAATTAAAATATATATATAATTTATTTTTATTTTCGAGCCGAGCTTTTTTAGGTAGGATAAGAAAATTTTTATTTATTTAATTTATAATAAAAAATTAAATACTTTATCTACCTAATCCATATCAAATGATAAGTTCCAACGAATGCATATGTCACGTTGAGTGGGAAGAAGCGTGGTACATGAGTTACTGTCAAAAAAACGTAAGATTTAGATTTAATTAAATAATATTTATTAATTTAATTAAAAAAATTTTAATTAAATTTAGGCGCTTCAATTTTTTCCAGTGCAACTCATGCCGTACAAAAAAGTACAAAAAACACCCTGCGGTCTGTGAAACACGGGGGAAGCAACAACCTCGTTGACTAATTGAAGTCCCCCAACTAATTTCGTAAGCATTTAGATCTGCTTTGCTTGCAAGCGACCTCGTATTGTCCTCGTTTGGTGTGTTAAAAATATATAAAAAAAAATATAAAATTATTTAAAAATTATTTATTTTTCTCCCGCTGCATATTGAGCCTATTTGAGATACTACAAAATAAAAAAAAATAATATAAAATTCTATAAATCTCTTCAAAATTTTATAAATCTTTATAAACACGTAATCTGAGATTGTAAAATTTAAATTTTATATCACTACATAAAACTCGAGACTATAAAATTTAAATTTTTCACTCACTATACAAAGTTTGAAATATTAATTTTTTATTTTATACAACTCCAAACACACCCATTACATATATTTCGAACGCACAACTTAAGAGATATTTTGAAAAATTTTAAAAATTTTTAAAAATTTTTATTTTTTATTTCACTATACGTATTACAAATTTACAAATTATTTTATTTTATCTCACTTTTTATCATACCAAACAACTTATTTCACGTTACTTTCTTGCCATCCCCGTCACACTTATTATCTCTCTACTCTATCGTCACTCTGTCTGGGAGTTGTTTTATTTTGTCTCTCCGTTACCTTCGGATCTCATCTCGTTCGAATTCAAAATTCGAAAACGCAGAAAGAGAGAGGAGAATGTCGACTCTAACTGTTCCTCCTGCTCCTCCTTCCCCAAGGGACGATGCCATCCAACTCTACCGTGCTTCCAAGGGTAGGCTCTATTAGCTTAATCTTTCTCCCTATTTCTCCCAGATATGTATGTGTACATATACATTTATGATTTTATGTGTGTGTGTGCGCGCGCGCGCGCGTGTTGGTTGATGGGTTTTCTGGTTCTACTGCTTATTCGTTCAATTCACATCAAACATACGCGCATAAATGGGCATTTGTGGAATCAAATTTTGTGAGTTAGCTTCACATAAAGGAGACACCTTTTTCTTTTGGATCTCCCCTTATAATAGTATAGATTATCAGTGAATGAAATTGTTTGTTGCCCAAAAGTTACAAAGTTTGATTTTTTGGAATGTGGTATAATTTTTTTAATCTTTTTCTTATTTTTTTTGGCGCGCTAGATGAATTTCTCAACGAAACCCTAGGGAGCAAATACGAATAAGAAATTTTTTGGGGCTTATGTTGTTGGAAAAAAATCCCCTAAAAAATTATTAATAGGAAAATATTTCTTTTGGATTGTTTTTGTGGCTGTCACTCTACTCTCATCATTAGGTCTATTGAGAAACCGTACTGTAGGAGAATTATGTGTAGTAATAGATTACCATTGTAAGGTGGAGTCTTGTCGTCGGTGGATGGGCGTGTGTATAAACTCGTGTCTTATGAACTCATTCTTATCGAACTTCTCTTTCTTTTTTTATTCTTCTTTTGTTTGACAAAGTAAAAGGTAAATGCATCAGCACCAGAAGGGGCACAAACTGGATAAATGAATCTTGGGTGATTTAAGTTTGTGTTGATACATGGTCTCACAAGAATACACTTGTGGCCTGAACAAAGGAAAATATATATAAATGAAAATAAATACATTTATGATATAAAATTATAATTCCATGTGCCTCTTTCTTTATCAGCCGTTACTTAACAATTTACGAGGACTGCTTTCCGAATTGCACCATTTTAACATAGATGAGGCTAGATTTTGTCTTAATACATGTAATGTTTGGCTGTTTACTGCTATTTGATATTTTTGTTAGAGTGCAAAGGATTCCTCTGCTGAAGGATATAGATGGACGAGCAAAGATAGGAGGAACTGTAGTTTTAGTGTGTTGAATGACAAACAAAATTTTTTTTACCTGAATAGCGGTCTATTTTGGTTTATAGACGCATTTCCTATAATATTCTCTGCTTCCTAAATTAATCATTTGAGAAGTGAGTTCAGTTGCCTTATCTATACGAGCAATTAAGTAAATCTTGGAATTAACATTGGATATCATGCCTGGACAAGCTCTAGAATGCGGACATTAGAAATAGTTTTGTAAATTATTAGAACTGTCCATCTGAACTGAAGAGGCCCTAATTTAAAATAATTTCAGTGAGATACTTGTGGGGGTTTGAAGTGACTTGGAGTGCTCCTATCATCTGGAATAACGCTGGTCGTCATTGATAGCAGAAGTTCGCTAGAGACGAGCAGGGTGAGGTGATTTACTTGGTATGTGAGGTGAGTGAATTTCCTCTTAAATGTGGGGGATAAGATATTTATAATTTTTGGGACTCAGTGGGATGGAAAGTAGGCTCATGATTATGGGATCGTAGTCAGTTGAGTGTTTTAGAGGAATTAGTCGGTGAGGGTGACTCGGTGACTACACCTTAGGGGTTAGTCCGAGGTACAGTGATTTGAGCTGAGAGTGACTAATTCTTGGATGTCAGTTCGAGGTATTGGAATATTCAAAGTGTTGCGATCTGGGATCAAATATGAGGGTGCCACCTGTTAATGGTGATTGAGGACGTTAAATGTTGGCTCAGAGGCATTAAATGCATAGATGAATCTCTTTCTTCTTGGGCTGATCAAGGAGGAGTCTTAATGAGTCCCTAGCCCTAGTCACCTGTCTGCTTGTTCCCGATGGTTCTGCGAGATAATGCTTCCTCGGGGCTTCACAGGTGGAGATGGGAAGTCATTAGGCTTCTACAGAAGATGGTTCGATCATTTGCCCAATTGGCATGTCAAGGCAATGAATGTTTGCAATCAGAATAGCAAGTTAGTTTTATGTTGTGGGAGGTAGGATGTACAAATTGAGTTGTGGATCTCCTTCACTGCATATCTGGATTTGAGACTATCTAGCCAAGTAGTCTCACCTGCTGAACTGCACAATGACTGCAAACATAAAGACTTTTACATTTTGTTTCTAGTATACAGTAGTAACAGTATTAAAAAGGGGAATCTGGATAATACATTATTTTTGATTGTCAAATGGAATATTTCTAGAAAACATTCACTCTCTCGAGGAAAAAGGCCTGCTTGTCAAGTACTTTTCCCCATACATGAAAGAGGTTTAAACCCAAACTTACTGGAATTTGGATTTCCTTATTGTTTACATCTTATTTAGTTGTTTTACGTTTACTGCCTTCAGGATTTGGCTGTGATACTGAAGCAGTTATCAATATTATTAGCCATCGTGATGCAATGCAACGTGGTCTAATCCGACAAGAATACAGAAATATGTATTCTGAGGACCTTCTTAAACGGTTGTCTTCAGAGCTTCGCGGCAAATTGGAGGTACTAATTCCATTTCGCCAGCCCTGTTCCCAAATTTTGAAAGCAATTTTTGCTAATGCTTGGTTTTTAAGTTTGAAACATAGAAGGCTGATTCCTTCCCCTTTCCTCAAGGTCACACAATGTTACTTGAAACGTGGATTGTGTACATGAAACGAAAATCGGAATGTAGTACGCTTGTACTCTAAAATGCAGTATAATGGGAGATAGGCTTCTCAAAGTCATCATAATGTTTTGATATATAAAAGTGACTTATTTTAAAAAAAAATTTAATCGACATGAAAATAAGTGGATTTTCTGTTTCATACTAATCTTTAATTATTATCCTTTCGTAAAAGTTTAATCTTATTGATTATTGTCGCAAAATTTATTTTCAAGTCTCTGTTTCCATGTCTTTTCTAATGAAGTATACTGTAGGTATAATCTTTTTTCGATCGTCAAAACTAATTTTTTGGAATGTTAACGTACCACATTACGGAACGTGTGTACCAAAATGTAGTTAACAAAAGTAATAATGATTTCTGGTAACTGTGAGTTTGCAGCTTATAAATCTCTTCGATTTGTCAGACAGCAGTTTTGCTTTGGATGCATGATCCAGCAACACGTGATGCAGTTATATTAAAGCAATCATTAAGTGGGAACTCTCTTAATCTTGAAGCTGTTGTTGAAGTAATTTGCTCTCGTACCCCAACCCAGATTCAAACACTAAAGCAAATCTACCATTCCTTGTCTGGGGTTTACCTTGAACATGATATTGAACGGCAAACCTCAGGGGATCTTAAAAAGGTACTTCCTATCTTTGCTGTCTGTGTTTATTGGATTGAGCTTGACGATAAACATATGCTAGATAAATACAGCACAGCACGGTTGCCATTAAAGTCTGCTGTGATTTTATTGCCTGCCAAAAAAAAAAAAATGAATAGGTTTTGTTTGCTCATCCACACTTTGTTGTTGAGAAGCTTGTGTACTTTTCTTTCTTTTCTTTTCTTTTTTTTTTTTGACATGTGAAGCATCCCCAGCACTCCATATTGGAAACAGATACTACCTGTATGCTTTTTGTTTGGATTAATTACCAAATCATGTCCTAAACTATCAATTTGTAACAATATGTCCCTTACAATGATATTTGTAATTTTGACAGAATTTATCACCTATCATGGACATGAGAATATAGCTGATTGAAAGTCTATTACTCTAAGCATCGAACTGGATCTCTTTAACCACCGATAGCAGCATCTATACTCTCCCCTCTGGTCTTTAAATATATTTTATTCTTTTGAATTGACCGCTGTGCACATTCATGAAGGAAATTGATGGTCTTTTGTCTTGATGTGAAATACTGGTTGTAGCTTTTGCTTGCTTACGTAACCACACCACGGGATGAAGGCTTTGAAGTTGAGAGAGAGGTGGTTCAAAAGGACGCTAAGGCTCTCTTTAAAGCAGGAGAGAAAAAATTAGGAACTGATGAGAAAACTTTTATTCGCATATTTAGTGAACGAAGCAGAGCATATTTGGCTGCCATAGATTCTGTTTACCATGACATGTATGGGAACTCACTGAAAAAGGTTGTTTACATCCCTAATGTCCTTCCTCTCCCTCTGTAGCTGAAACTTCTGTTATTATTCTTTAACAAATTGACGCTATAACAGGCTGTAAAGAGTGAAACTTCAGGGAAATTTGAGCTTGCTCTTTTGACAATCATACAATGTGCAAAGAATCCTGCTAAGTACTTCGCAAAGGTATTGGTCCTAGTTTTTCTACCTTCCTTTTTTATTTTTTTTTATTGATCTATAAAATTAAAAAAAACGCATTAAAATGAATCGGGGGATGTCACGACATGCAAAAGCGCAACCTACATCCATATATTAAAAAGCAAACTTGTTTTTCAGTAAGATGCAAAAGAGAAAAAAAATGTTGTCCGGCTTAATCCCACAGGATAACCATCCCAAATCAAGACAAAGCCAACTCCCAAAATTTCATAGCCCTTGTGAATGGGCAGAGCCAGGTGCTTTATTTTGTGACGTTAGTGACGATTGCTTCCATTATTGATCAAAAAGACACCAAATTCTCCTTTTAGGTGCTTCAATCACGGTATAGGTAGAAGGAACTGGTATGGAAAAACCTTCTCTATAAGTCAGATGTTGTAAAGTGCTCCAATAACATTGATCGTGGGCTCCTAATCTCTTTGGGCACAATTCGTGGAATAGCAGTGGTATGGGTTGGTTGGGGATGGCTGATGCTTTAGTCAACGGTGTTGGTTGGCGTTGGATTCTTTGATGATAGAAGTGTGATTGGGTCGGTTTGCCAGTAAGGGGTGGTGTTGGTCAACCATGATGAGAGAAAAAATCAGAGTTGACAAGGGGGTAGTGGGTGAAGATGAGGGACTCAAGGAAGAAGGGTTAATTCAGATTTTGACTAACCGTGTCTCTTTACCTCTGTAACCTTGCAGGTGTTGCATAAGGCAATGAAAGGGTTGGGGACTGATGACACAACACTTGTAAGGGTAATAGTGACCAGGGCTGAAATTGATATGCAATACATCAAGGCTGAATACCTGAAGAAATACAGGAAGTCACTGAATGATTCAGTCCACTCAGAAACATCTGGTCATTACCGGAGTTTCCTTCTCTCCCTTCTGGGTCCAGACCATTAGCCCCTTCACAGTTGTTATCTTATGAAGCACTTCAAAATATGTATGTGTATGCGTGTGTGTATTATGTGCCACAAAGAGAAGATGCAATCTTATGACATTGTAGTTTGTAAAACAATACGTTTGTATGTATGTGTGTATTATTTTGCCCATGCTATTACCAATTTAATTGGTAAAAGAGTGATGGCAATCTTTCTCTAAGCTATTGTAAGTCCCACTGAGGCGTAGTTTGGTGTATTAAAAAGCAAAAAAAAAAAAAATCTCTTAAAACTATTAAAAATTTTTAAAAGTTATTTATTCTTTATTTCATTGTATAAATTTTAAATTAATAATTTATTTTATTTTTTATCACTTTTAATTACACTTTAAATGTACCTTTGTATAACACAGTTTTAACGGATCTGAAATAACACTTGGAGT
>JAVXUM010000004.1:587862-600746 GCA_035590655.1 Pouteria glomerata
TTAACGGGTTTCTAAATTCTTAGTGGTGATTTCTGTTTTGGTAAATCACTTTTCAAAGGTAATTTCTTTGTTTGACACAATTTGGTTTTTTTTTTTTTTTTTGGTATCTAGCCTTGGTGCTCAAATTCCAGCAGCAGCTCCAAAATCAGTAAGCATGTAACTTTATTTGCTTCATAAAATTCAATTCCTGTGCCTTCAGTAACCAGCGCTTGGAGACATTTTCCCGTGTCACTACAGTAGTTCAAGCTATTTTTTTTTTTAATTTTTTTCATTATGTAATCTTCAATAATAAACTAGAAAAATAATGGGTTTTGTTAAAAAACATCTATATATCTCATGTGAAATGTAATTGGGTCTCATTAGTTCGTGGGATTGTGCTGATCATATTTGAAAGTGAAGTGCTTCCAAGTTGTTACCATCAGCCCCGATGTGTCAATTGAAACAAAATATAGAGTAACCCAGGAAATAGGGATACAGACTTGGGACACTATAAATAAATTTCAAAATATATATATATATATATTTGGATGGGTCAAATAATAATTATTTTGTTCATTTTTATAGCAATACATTTATCTTTTATTTATTTTTACTCTAAAAAATCTATTCATAAATAAATTGATTGTTTTAGATTTTTAAATTTCTAAGAAATAGAATTTAAAACTTCTAAATTAATACACTTATGACCAGATGATTTCACCTAATTTATTGGTTTCATATATAACCTATGCGAGTACGAAAGCTAATATCATGAAATTTGTAAATCCAAGTCCTTGGGGTCCAAAGATTACCCTGCAATCGGCATTGAACTTATGATTTTTAAGGAGTGTCGCTTTTCGATGGTAACAAATCTGTGGTCATAGTTCATCTTGAATGTAATAACTAGCATATGACTTCCATTGAACCATATGCATATGTGTGAACATGCAAAACTTTCTTGCTTACAATTGTCTAATTTATTCTAAAGCATGTTCTACTCTTACTACTCTAATGTTCTTTCCACACCATATAAACTATAACTTGCCAAATTGGCTAATTGATATTGTGCCAACTACAAGTAATCTGTTTCTTATTAGAAGAATCGATATAAATGGATCTTTACAAAGAGAATCATTTTCCCAATCCCTTTGGAATAACGCCTTCCATTTACTATTTTGATGAATCTCCAACAATGACTTTTACATGTTTTTTTTTTCCCTTCTATTAATTGTTTTTGATACTGCTAAAATTGGATTAGACAAGCTAGTAAAGTTCATCACTTTGATTACTTGTGTGTCTATTACTTTTTGGCTTTGTGACAAAGACACCATGCCTGAACGCTTAGAAGCATGGGTACTTCAAAATGAGTAATGTATCCGTATCCGTATCCAACACGTATCGGATGCATGCATTTCTCGGATACTCCAAGATACGTGTCGAATCGCCACATGGCGTGTTTGATTATTTATTATTTTTTTTTCAAATATATGATTAAGATGAATCTAGAGTTGAATAGTCAAAATTCTTAAAATTATAAAATCTTATAACTTATATTTTGTTATGTTTTGTATATTAAATTATATATTAAATTAGTTTTGTTGTGAATGTTATATTTATATAAATAACTAATAAAAATATGCAAAATTTATGTTTTTGGCCGTATTCCTGCCGTGTTCTTGTCCGTACCCTCATTTTATTAAAATTGCCGTGTTTGTATCCATGTCCATACCCGTATCATATCCATATACATATCACATATCCGTATTCATGCTTTTTAGCCTAAACACATGAAAAGCACCTCCTCCCATAGAGATGATGAATATCCATGGGCCTGACAGATATTCCTTTAAATTACTTAGAAGCAATTCTATGGCCAATCTTCTCCAACTTTTCCTCTACTCCGCTCAAGTATCAAAATGTCGTTTCTTTTCCATGAAACGATTGAAAAGTTTCCATTTTCTAAGAAATTGAAAGGAAACACTAGTGGAATAATAATTCTAATTTTTAGAATTAAAATTCAATAAAAACATGCCAAAAGTACAGCCTGGTATATCAAAATAATAAATTAATTAGTTATTTTATTATTAAACTTTTGTACATTTAGATGGATTTCAAGAAATATTTATAAACACTTCCAAAATGTTTCAAAATGTTTCCGTTTCCATGCTAACCGAAATAACCTACTGAAACGAAATTTTAATCTTTTTTCCCGCTAGTCACTTGTGGGGTTCCATCCTTTCATTGATTTATTGAGATGCAAAATGGATTAACTTTGTGGCAAGGTCTAAACGATTCTGAGTTTAGATGAATCAAGGTGCTCATGTTTGCTTATGTTAAGCTTGACCAGAGGCTTGTTTGAAATTGTGAGAAACCATCTAAGTTTGGTCACATTTTGAAGCTCAGTAATTTATCAAGCTTCCTTGCTTGGTAACTAATCATCTACCTCTTGTGTTGTCTTGATATGTATTACAACAAAACAGAATTGTTTTCCAGAGGATTAGACTAGAATGATATGGCTCTTTTGTAGGCCAATCACTTCAAATGAAATAGCACAGTAAAATACACTTTTATTACAGAAATAATATTGCCACATCATTCTGGTACAACTTTCTAGAGGACAATTCTGGTAGAAAGACATTACCCTATATATAAAATAAAAAAAAAAATTACTTAAAACTTAATTTTACAACTTAATGGACTTAAAATCAAACGTATGAATTTCACATCTGACTTTTATTTTACTTGAAGGATATATTGCGACGTCACTGGTGTGACTTTGTATGAGATTTATATAGGAGTCCATGCTACAAGCCTTTTTTGGGTGAATTCAGAAACGCATAGCTGGAGCTTCCGAAATTAAGGATATCTTGTGTTTGATGTCCTTGTAGACCAGCTTCTAATTACAGAGAATTTATATGCAGGATAAAGGTGTTGATGACATGCTAGATTCTGAGGAGCATCTGGATAATAAAAAACCCAGCTTGTCAACTGATAATAAATTGGATGAGGACATTATTGAGTCTGATGTTGAATTGGATAACACTGATGTTGTGGAGCCTGATAATGATCCTCTGCAAAAGGTGGGTGATAGAAAAAACTGAATTGGACGGGTTAAGGTCTGCCACCTCCTTCAGTATTAAACAAACGCACCTTCAAATTTATTTAATTGCAGATGGGGAATTCTTCTATTGAAGTTACTGAAGAAAATCGGGATGCTGCACAAATATCAAAATCAAAAGCTATGGACGCAATCTCTGAAGGCATGCTTTCGGTTCTTGTGCTTGACATTTTTATCACGCCTTCTTTGTTACTTTTTTTTTTTTAATTAATTTATTTATTTTTATCAGGAAGTGTATGTATTAAAAATCTGTTTATGCATCTTAGGAAAGCTGCATGAAGCCATAGATCGTCTAACAGAAGCTGTTATGTTGAATCCAAGTTCAGCGTTATTATATGCAACTAGAGGTAAGTCTTATACATGTAAATACTTCTTAGACGCGGTCTGCTCACTTCTCTTTGTTATTCCCCTGGAAAACTGACACGCTTCCTTTCAGCTAGCGTCTTTGTTAAGCTAAACAGGCCAAATGCAGCGATACGTGATGCTGATGCAGCTTTACAGGTTTGTCTATAGATTGGCTTCTGTATATTCCTTGGGGGGTGGGGGGTTGGGAATTTGATCAACGTAATACTTCTCAATTTATTGTATATTGTTTGACGGCATTTAATGGTATAAACCATCTGGTTTAAGATCCACCCTGACTCAGCAAAAGGGTATAAAACACGAGGAATGGCACGAGCAATGTTGGGCCAGTGGGAAGAAGCAGCAAGGGATTTGCATGTGGCCTCAAATTTGGATTATGATGAGGAGATAGGTATGGTGCTTAAAAAGGTAATTCCCTTTTAATCTTGGTACCCCTCTTCCTCCCCCATTTGGCTTCGTTTATCTTGTTTGTGCTTTCTCTTCTCTTCTGTCCTGCCTCTCTTCTAGATCTCTGAAGGGCAAGGTGCCATTGGTTGCTTAAACATTGAAATCTGCAGGTTGAACCCAATGCACATAAAATCGAAGAGCATCGAAGAAAATCTGAACGTCTGCGCAAAGAAGGGGAGCTAAGAAAAACTATGCATGAAAAGCAACGATGGCAATCTGAAGCTCAAGTTTGTGTCAAAATATAATAAAATTCTTTTGACTGGTGACTGTTTCAGTATTAAACTACCTTCAAATTTATTTAATTGCAGATGGGGGATTCTTCTATTGATGTTACTGAAGAAAATCGAGATGCTGCACAAATGTCAAAATCAAAAGCTATAGACGCAATCTCTGAAGGTATGCTATCAGTTCTTGTGCTTGACATTTTTATTATGCCTTATTTGTTACTTTTTTTTTTTCCAAGGAAGTGTACGTGTCAAAAATCTGTTTATGCATCTTAGGCAAGCTGCATGAAGCCCTAGTTCATATAACAGAAGCTATTATGTTGAATCCAAGTTCAGCGATATTATATGCAACTAGAGGTAATTCTTATACATGTAAATACATCTTAGGTGCAGTCTGCTCACTTTACTTTGTTGTTCCCTCGGAAAACTGACATGCTTGCTTTCAGCTAGCGTCTTTGTTAAACTAAGCCAGCCAAATGCAGCAATACGTGATGCTGATGCAGCTTTACAGGTATGCCTATAGATTGGCTCCTGTATATTACTGTATATTACTTTGGGGGTGGTGGTTTGGGAATTTGATCAATGTAATGGTGCTCAATTTATTGTATCTTGTTTGACTGCATTTAATGGTATAAACCATCTGGTTCAAGATCAACCCTGACTCAGCAAAAGGGTATAAAATACGGGGAATGGCACGAGCAATGTTGGGCCAGTCGGAAGAAGCAGCAAGGGATTTGCATGTAGCTTCAAGTTTGGATTATGACGAGGAGATAGGTATAGTGCTTAAAAAGGTAATTCCCTCTTAATGTTGCTGCCCCCTCTCCCTTCCCCCTTTTTGGCTTCATTGATCTTTTTTTTTTGTGGTCTCTCTTCTCTTCCATCCTGCCCCTCTTCTAGATCTCTGAACGTCCTCAAGGGCTCAAGTTTGAATTGCAGACCTTACCAGTTGAGAACATTTCACACTATCAAAAACTCGAATTCCCAATCCCAGTGACAATAATTTGAGTTTAATGAATGGGCTTTGAACTGATCAGGTGGATGCTAAGGCAGTAGCAGACGGGGACACCATCACAGTGTATGTGAGTACTGTGGATCCCAGAGAGTCGTCTTCTGTTCCGAGAGATGTACAAACTGCAGCTGTTGAAAGATCTAAGGCGCGTGCTCTGAGGGACTATGCCAAGGCAGATGCGCTGCACAAGAAAATTGTTGATTCAGGGTACAGGTTGGTATAGAAATTTGGTACAAATTTTCATGCTTAAGTACCTGACTTTCAAAATCATCTCTTACTGCTCGGGTTACACCACAGGGTTCTGAATATTCAGAATGAGGAGGTTCTTGCTCGAAAGTATCGGATTCGATTAAGGTAATAATACCAAGTGCAAATGGGATGTGATTAGATAATATTTCCCATGTATAATATAAGTAATTAACATCTGAAGAAAACAGGGGCATAGATGCACCTGAGGGTGCAATGCCTTATGGGGATGAGGCCAAGGAGGAGCTAGCTAAGCTTGTTCGGGGTCGGTGTCTGAAAGTCCTGGTCTACGACGAGGATCGCTATGGCCGCTCTGTAGGGGATATATATTGCAATGGCATCTTTGTGCAGGTACTATTATTTGGCACATAGTTACCTAATTTGTTAACCCCTCTCGGATCCTCGAACTGTATTGCTTGGTGAAAGATTTTTGATTTGTCGTCGTCACCCTTAGGGTGTGTTAAATTGTTAAAAATTCATGAGTTTTGAGATGTTTTTAAAATATAGGTTCGGAGATGTTCATATAAATTATGCTTAGGGATTTCTAAGTAATGGATTTTGGAGTGTTCTTATGGGTTTGCTGAATATATCAAAATCCATCAGTTTGTTCTTATTTTTTGAACACCTTGATTTGAAGGGTTTTTTTTTTATGGTTTTATAAAATTTTGGACGGTAATATTCTCGTTAAAATATCAAAATCTAGACATTACTTTTTTTTAATTAAACTCTATTAATAAAATATATTTTGTATTAATTTAATTAAATTAATTTTAATTAAAATAAATATAATTAATAATTTTTAATTAATTTAATTTAATTATATTATTTGCTAAAAATAACTTAATTTAGTAAATAAAATATATTAATTTAATTTAATTATATTATTTATTAAATATAATTTTTAATTAAATATATTTTATATTTAATAAATAATAATTATTAAAATATATTTGGTACTAAATAAAATAAAATAAAATAAATATATTATATTGTATTATATTATTTATTAAAAATAATTTTAATTTAATAAAATATTTGAATAAAATAATTTATTTTAATATGGTGTAACAAAAATGGACAAAATGCTAAATTGACAAATGTTTATAACATAAAAAAAAAATGAAGAATGATTTTCTTTGTTTAAGTTTTCATTTTTTTTGGAAATAAAAAACAAAAACAAGTTTAACAAATACATTTTTGTTGTCCTTTTTTAAAAATTGTAAACATAAACATAAAAAGATAATCATAAAAGGTTACTAAACGAGATCTCATATTTTTAACTTTACGTTATAACAACTTGGATGTTTTATATTTTGGATGGTTCACATAATTTGAATTTGATTTATTTGGATAATTTTTTTTTTGAATGTTTTATATTTTGGATGATTTATAATATGGATATGACTTTTTTAGAGTGCATTTGGTTTGTTGACAAACGCTGAAAATCTCTAAAATTTTTGAAAATTTTTAAAAGTTATTTACTTTTTATCTCACTGTACGAATTATTCATAATTTATTTTACTTTATCTTATTTTATAGCATTTTTTATCACTCCAAACACCCTCTTAGATTAATATTTTTGAATGTTATTTTCAAAATACTTTATTTTTTGTGTTATTTTAATATATATTATAATATATTATTTTATATGTGCAACATAGTGTTTACAGTTGATGAATAAATAAAGGTATGTGTGTCATTATATATATTAATAAACACCCAAAACCTAGTTAAAATTAAACTCTCAATCATGGGTTCATTATTTTTAGACTTGTGTTCTTGAACATTTTAAAACGTATACTAATTCATGCTATCTAAACCCTCAAAACCATACTTTAAAAACAACACATAATTCATACTTTAAAACTCTCAAGCACACCCTTAAAGTCATCACGGACTATCTTTGATTTGGGTTTTTCCATAATAAAATCTTTGTTGCCCTAGATCTGGAGTTTTTATAACTTTTTTTGATATTTAGGTTAAGAATTAGTCCAATTGTACAACTTCCTACCTTTCATTTTTAAGTTAAAATAATTAATTTATAGTTTTTTGTTCCAACCAAAAAAGACTATGAATTTTCTCTACTTTTTCAAATCAAAGTAAGAGACTTTTTAACTTCTTATTATTTATCTTCAGCTTTCTTTGGTATTTAGGTTAAGATTTGGTCAACAAGGACTTTACAATTTCCTTCCTTTTGTTTTTTCATGTCACCATAATTAATTTTTATATTTTTGTTCCAACTAAAAAGGAGTCTATGAATTTCTTTTCTTTTTCAAATCAAAGTAAGAGATTGTGTAATTTCTTAATGTATATCTACAACTTCCTTTAATTTAATTTTCTAATGTAAATAGACTATAATTTTGAAAGATTTATATCACAATTAATTAAATAACATAATTGATTTGATTTAGGTATCAGAAATTAATTTAACTAACTTTTTTTTTTAATTTTTAAATCAATTTAAACATATATTTTAAAAATGTATTATAAAGAATTAAATAATATAATTGATTTGATTTTCTGAATCAAATAGAATTCCATATTTATAGTTAAGAATTGTAGTGGTCAATCAATGATATTTTTCAAAAACTATATATCATAATTAATTAAATAATATAATTGATTTGATTTAGCCATCATAAATTAATTTAATTAACTTGATTTTCAACTTTTTAAACTAATTGAAATATTTATTTTAAAAGATATATATTACAAAAAAATTAAATAAGAAGAAGAGGAAACAGTTCTAAAAATAAGGGGAAAAAGATTATTATTGTTCAATTGATGTGTTTTGAATTTTTATATTCACTTTGAGACTTGTTTTCATCTATGATTACTTTTGAAGGTTAGAATGATTAAATTATTACAACTCATTTTGGGTACTAGCATAATGATTTAAACGAAAATTTGTTTTTTAGATAATTTTTTTTTTATCATATTTATTATTACTATTAAAAACACCATATATATTTTATAATACACATTATGCATATTACATATATTACTATATATATCAAACTAAATAAAAATTGAAAGCATTCCAGTTAAGTATTCTACCACATACCGGTTAAGGTATTGCACAGGTACTGCAAATTCATCCCTGAATCACGTACCAAATCAACGGTGAACTTGGTTGCTATGATTTGGCATAATGTTCCGATTCTGAAACGATTTCAAAGTTCAAACAATTCGAAATCTTCCGACCGTTGTCTTTCGTAGGAAATAATGCTAAAGAAAGGACTTGCCTGGCATTATAAAGCCTATGACCAGCGTGCAGAACTTGACAAGGTAATCGGTTTTCTGCGTAAATCTTGCAACTAACCTCTCCCAAAATTATTGTCCTCGTTTTCTAATTAATGGATATATATATATATATATATTTGTGTGGACAAACCAGTGGGAGAAAGAGGCTCGAGCAAAGGAGGTTGGTTTGTGGGCTTCTTCGAACCCGGAGATGCCATGGGAATGGAGAAAGGACCGGAGAGAAGGAAGATAACCTGATCTAGTACTCAAAAGCAGAAGCAGGCTTGCTCCTCTGGTC
The DNA here is from genome assembly GCA_035590655.1 of Pouteria glomerata. Taxonomy (NCBI): domain Eukaryota; kingdom Viridiplantae; phylum Streptophyta; class Magnoliopsida; order Ericales; family Sapotaceae; genus Pouteria; species Pouteria glomerata. The sequence goes on from JAVXUM010000004.1 coordinate 596,790, forward strand.
CAAAGCTGGGAACATTCATGTTACCTGCATCATAATGGCTGTTAGCAGAATGGAAGAAAAGCCAACAGCTGATGAAGGAGATTGCATTGCATGCCTTGTGTTTCTTATGCAGCAAGTATATATATATATAATTTATGGGAGTGTTGTTATTAATTAGTTTGTATTTAATAAACATGAAATTATTCAGTCATCTTGATTGTCAAAAGCACGAACGAAATCTGTATATATATACAATAAAAGATTAGTGATAGTATGATGCAATGATATTTTAGATAAATGCAAATACAAAAACTTGAAGATTATAAATTAAGGATATGTTTGGTTTATTATAAATTTTTGAAAATTATTTATTTTTTATTTTACTTCACTAATTATAAATTTATAATTTATTTTATTTTATTTTTTTATCACTTTAAACATTCTAAGATTAACAAAGCTGACGGAGAAAATTGGAACCAGCGTGGACGGAGATTTCTCCATATCAAAAAAAAAAAAAAAAAAAACTCTCTAACTTTAAAATTGAGAGTGTTTGAATAGTAAAAAAAATATTTAAAAAAATTATAAGAAATTAATATTAAAGTAATATGTGATAAAATTAGAAGAAATTAATAATTTTTTATAATTTTTGATTTTTTTTTTCTTAACCCAAACAGGTCCAAAAAATTACCTTTTAAAATTGTTTTTTTCTTTTTTTTTTTTTAGAACGGTGATACCGTTCAAAACCTATTTCATAGCTAAAGTCAGGTAACAAGTAAATAATTGCTTGCAAATTTCAATTCACTTTATTCCAAGTTTTACCAATCCCAGAAGTACGTCTGCATACAATTTCTATGACAAAACTCAATGGAGGTGAAAGCATAACTTAAAATTAGGCAATATATATACATAAATATGAAATTTTATTTACTTTAAAATTTCATTTGGAGCTCTAAAATTTATTAAAAAAAATATAAATTTTTTTTAATAATTACTCACTTTTTATATCCTTACACGATTATATATTTTTAACTTTTATCAAATTTTATAATTTTTTACCACTTCAAACATCCTCTAACATCAAATGAGAGAGAAAAGATAATAAAAAATGACATATAGGTTTTAAAAATTATATAAAAATTAGAAAAAAAATTATAAAAGTAAGAGAAAATTATTAAAATTTAATAAAAATAATTTCAAATTCTAGTGTGAAGAAAATTAAAAAAAAAAAATTGAAAAGTTACGATGGGTTGTGAACTTAGGAACGTTTGAGCTAGTTGAAAAGGCTCTATGCTGACCGTTGCTTTGACTTTTTTTAATTTGACTCTTGAACAGGAGCACTCTCTGGATTGTCGAAGCAAACTAAATCCTTCGGAGGTTCAAAAAACTGTATAAGAATATTAAAAGTTGATATTTTTATAATATTTAAGTGTCTGATAAATTTAAATTTTTTTTAATTTTTTATTCTACTATAGTAAATAATTATTACAGTAGATTCTATTTTTTTTTATTTTCTTACTCTGCTACAATAAAAAATTTTACCAAACACTTAAAAATGATTACTTTTCTGTTCTATTATAATAATAATTTTATCAAATACCTAAAAATTATAAAAAATTATTAAAAATTTTACTTTTATTTTTAAATACATCAAAAATTATAAAAAATTATATTTTTTTTTACCCCAAATAAGCTTTTATTGATTTTTGATAATCTTTTGTATCTATTTTTTTGCTGGTCAAAAAAGAGGATGTGTCTAATTTTTTGCCCTCGTAGCGGTAGTCTGTAGAAAATTAAAAAAACAAAAAAATAAATAAATCCATACTTTCGGAAGCATTCTCGAACTTGACGCATTGGACTCGCACCGTACTGAGAGAGAGAGAGAGAGAGAGAGAGAGAGAGAGAGAGAGAGGGGCATGGATGCTGGAAAGGTAGCAGAGCTGAAGCTCTTCGTGGAGCAGTGCAAATCAAATCCTTCGATGATACATAGCCCATCTTTAGCATTTTTTAAAAGCTATCTCCTAAGGTATCACAATCTAAACCGTTAACGCGTTTCTAAACTCTTATTGTGATTTCTGTTTCGGTAAGTCACTTTTCAAATGTAATTTCTTTATTTGACACAATTTGGGTTTTTTTCTTTTTTGGTATCTAGCCTTGGCGCTCAAATTCCAGCAGCAGCTCCAAAATCAGTAAGAACCTACCCTTTTTTGCTTCATAAAATCAATTCCTGTGCCTTCAGTAACCAGCACTTTGAGACATTCACCCCTCTCAATACAGTAGTTCAACTTGTTTTTTTTAATTTTTTTTTTATTATTTGATCTCCAATAATAAAATAGAAAAATAATGGGTTTTGTTAAAAACATACACATATCCCATGTGAAAAGTAATTGGGATTCATTAGTTTGTGGGATTGTGCTGATCTTACTTGAAAGTGAAGTGCTTCCAAGTTGTTACCATGAGCCCTGATGTGTTTATTAAAGCAAAGTATAGAGTACCCCAGGAAATAGGGATACAGACTTGGGACACCTTACAATAATTTCAAAAAATATTTGGATGGGTCAAATAATAAATATTTTGTTCATATTTTTAGTGTAAATACATTTATCTTTTATTTATTTTTTCTGTATAAAATTCTATTCATAAATAAATTGGTTGTTTTAGATTTTTAGATTTCTAAGAAAAAGAATTTGAAACTTCTCAATTAATACACTTATGACCAGATGATTTCACCTAATTTATTTGTTTCGTGTAATCTATCTGAGTACGAAAGCTAATATCATGAAATTTGTAAATCCAAGTCTTTGGGTTCCAAGATTACTCTGCAATCAACATCAAACTTACGATTTTTAAGGGGTGTCACTTTTTGATGGTAACAAATCTGTGGTCATAGTTCATCTGGAAGGTAATAACTAGCATATGACTTCTATCGAACCATATGGATACTTACGAACTTGCAAACGAATTCAAAAAAGCAAACTTTCTTCCAAACAATTGCCTAATCTATTGTCTAAACATATTCTACTCTTGCTACTCTGCTGTTCTTTACACACCATATAACTATAACTTGCCAAATTAGCTAATTGATATTGTGCCAACTAAAAGTAATATGTTTCTTATTAGAAGAATAAATGTAAATGGATCTTTAGAAAGGGAATCATTTACCCAATCCAATTGGAGTAATGCCTTCCATTTACTATTTAATGAATCCCCAACAATGAGTTTTAAGTTTCTTTTTCTTTTTTTTTTCCCCCTTCTATCAATTGTTTTTGATACTACTAAAATTGTTCTTCATCACTTTGATTAATTGTGCGTCTTTTAGTTTTTTGTTGTGTGATAAAGACACCATGCATGAACACTTGGAAGGATGGATACTTCAAAACATCTGTATTTGACACATATTGGATACATATACTCCTCCAATACTCCAAGATACGTATTGGACCGCCATATAGATGTCTTATCATTTTATTGTTTTTTCTTCAAATAAATTATTTAAGACAAATCTAAAGTTGAGTAGTCAAAATTCCTAAAATTATAAAATCTCATAACTAATATTTGGTTATATTTTGTATATTGAATTATATATTAAATTAGTTTTGTTGTAGCTGTTATTTTCATATAAATAGCGAATAAAAATATACAAAATTTATATGTTTTGGCCTGTATCCTTGTCGTGTCCCTATCATTATTTTTTTTAAAATTGTTCATCTTTTACTTTTTGGTTGTGTGATAAAGACACCATGCCTGAACACTTGGAAGTATGGATACTTTAAAAGATTTGTATCCGTATCTAACATATATTGAATACAAGTACTTCTCGGACACTCCAAGATATATGTTGGACAACCATATGGCATGTTTTATTATTTTATCATTTTTTCTTTAATTATATAATTAAGATATAATTAAGTCCGTACTTATTTGCTCTAGTTATGGATGAGATTACTAGACATATTCAGGATGAAGTGCCATGGTGTATGT
>JAVXUM010000004.1:618441-631657 GCA_035590655.1 Pouteria glomerata
TGGGAGGCATGGTCCAGACGATGTACGAGTGTACGCGGTTGGGTACCCCCCAACGAAGGTTCACATGTAGTACGGGTGTCGCTCATTGAACGCCTCTCTCTACCCCCTCTAATATATATATATATAATATATATTTTTTTGTAAGTATTATTATTGACATGCATATATTTACAATATGACATTGTTTGATTAATTAAATTTTATCTAATTTTATCTAATTTTTATATTTTTTTAATTAAATTTTAACATAACAAATATTACTTTTATATAAATCAATTATATTTTTATTATATTTTTTACCAAATTCTTTTTTTAAACATCTTTGGTTATGTTTGGTGGCACTAAAAATTATTAAATTTTATCAGATAAAATTATTTTTTATATTTTCTTTCAATTAAATTTTAACATATATAACATTTATATTAAATTAACGATATTTTTTACTAAATTTTTTTCTTCCAACCATCTCATTTATATACCAGTTTGTCCAAAACTAGAAGAAAAATCTTTTTCGATACGCCAGCGTTTAGCCCAATCATTAGAGCACATTGATCATCATAAAGAAAACGTCTCTCTCTCTCATTTGCAGTTGCAGAGGAGAAGCCACCATGGCGGTTTCTCTCTTATCAACCCGCCCCAAACCCCCGTTTCTTGTATTTTAATTACCATTCTCTCTCTCTCTCTCTCTCTCTCTCTCTCTCTCTCTTGATTGTACTCTTTGAATTGCCTTCTGTTTTCTTGTGTTTCTTTTTCTTTAATTTTTTTCTGTGAAAAAGACAATACTCCTTAGAAGGGAAAAGAAGAGAATAGAAGAGATCAACAACACAGATGTTTCACTCTCTCTGAAAATCCTAATCGGTGCCTAGAAATGGCGGTTGTGACCGGAGATCGGTACCTGGAATATCTGGTGAAGTTTGTGGAGAAGCAGGCGGGGCTATTAATTGATGGAACCCTAGTTCTGAAGCTGAACCCCGTCGGCCTACACTACGTGCAATCAAGGCTTGAAGCTCTCAAAGAGCTCGAGGCCCTCCTCGCCGGGGCTCCTGTTGATTATCTCCGCGCTTACGTCTCGGACCTCGGGGATCACCGCGCGCTGGAGCAGCTCCGGAGAATTCTGCGCCTCCTGACGTCGCTGAAGGTCGTATCGGTTTTGCCACCCCCGGTCAGGGACCCCACACCGCTCTCGTTGTTGCCGTTCGGGCGGCTAAAGGTTCTGGAGCTTCGGGGATGTGATCTTTCTACTTCTGCTGCTAGAGGACTTCTCGAATTGAGGCATACGTTGGAGAAGATTATTTGTCACAATTCAACCGTGAGTTTGTTTACTGATTGATTGTACTCTACTTCACAAGTCAGCCAGGCTCGAGAGTGAATATTATTTCCTTAAATACCCAAATTGAAACCCATTCCTTGGTTTTCTTTATCATTTTTTTTTTTTGGCATTCTATGTGAACAAACTTAAATCATTCAATTTCATACAGTCGCATCCTTTTTTTTTTTTTTTAATATATGTTTAATCCCCCACTGCACCCCTTCTCTCAAATTGCCTGAATTATGTTTTCTTTGCATGATAATATATTTAATTTGAACGCAGGCATAGTAGTTTTGAAGTATTATGCTTTGCATCTTATCTTCATCTCCATTAGATACTGCAATGATCAATTTTTTGTTAATATTTGGAAGTTTCTATTGCTCTTGTTCTTTATGTTTGTTAATCATTGCCGTAGGATGCACTACGGCACGTATTTGCAAGTAGGATTTCTGAGATAAAAGACTCCCCACAGTGGAACCGGTTATCATTTGCTTCGTGCCCCTGTAATGGTTTGGTTCTCATGGACGAATCCTTGCAACTCCTCCCCGCAGTTGAAACACTTGATTTAAGTAGAAACAAGTTTGCAAAGGTGGATAATCTCAGGAGGTGTACAAGATTGAAGCACCTGGATCTTGGGTTCAATCAACTGAGGACGATAGCATCATTTAGTGAGGTAGGACTAATTCGAACTTTGATTTCTATCATATCAATTGATGCGAGTTGTTATATTACATCAATGTTTGAGAGGTGGTATTTTGCATTTCATACTTGATTATAATTCATAGTTGGTTGAATCACTTTGCCAATTTGAGGTATGTTTTTAAGGTTTGATTTCAACCTGCATGGTGGATGTTGAAACTAATTATTCTAAATTAGAGGACAAAAATAATTCTTTAAATTAATTTTTAATTTTTATTAGAGACGAAAGTAGTAAAAGCCATATTGTAAGCGTGATAACAGAGGCGGAGCTTAAGTATTAGTGCCTGAGAAGTCTAGATTTGCCCGAGACAACTTTGGACCAGGAATGCATTCAGCAAAGAAATTAGAGGTGAGGATGAATTCATCATCTTCCAAATTAAATCAGCATATCTCCATCAGGTGGAGATAAAGGAAAACAGGAAATAACTAGTGATTGTGCCCAACCTTACTAAAGAAGTTTTTACAATTTCTTCATCAGACTTGTATGTATACTATCACCTTACCTTCTTATTCAATACCTGGTTACTTTCCAAGCATTGAAATTTGCCCAATTTTTAAATTACAAGAAGGTATAATTTTGTTGCCAACATGATATGTTAACTTTGGTAGTGAACACAATATAGAAGCTCATTTTATAGTCCGAGTGTGAAGTATCATGCTTCGTGGGAATCTTCATAACTGGGAGCTGGAAGGTTATGTGAATTTCTTGTAAGACATCCAAAATCTGGGGTTGGGTGGGAGTTATCGAAGTCGAGGGTATATGAGCTGAATTCTTGCTACGTGGATTTGGAAGGGAGAGAGTATGTGTGCTTTCCTTGAGGGAAAGTTTGGAGGAGCGGGGTACCTACTAAGGTATTGTTCTTTTTTTGGTGTGCATTTTTGTCAAAGTCCTAACTATTGATAATTTGTAATTAAGGGTCAAGTGTTAATTAATAGATGCAGTTTTTTGTGAAGAACAGGGGGAAACTATTGATCACATCCTTTTTTGGCCCCAAAACACATGACCTCCCTGTGTTTAGACGTCAACATACTTTTGTAATTTAGATTAAAGTGCAAAACTAACGGAATTTTTTTTATTGATAATTTATGTTTCACATGTCATGGAAATTCACATATGATGTGTAAACGATTGTAACTTGTCTATGAATTGTGTATTGAGTCTCTTTAAAAAAATGAAAGAATATTTCATTTTAACATATGAATTTGGTACAAATTCAATTAAATTTAACACATTTTATCAATTTTGCACTTCACTTGCAAATTATAAGTGGGTTGTGCATTAACATTTAAACTAGAGGGAGACATGTATTTTTGGGTCAAACTCCAAGGGGCAAAGTGTAATTTACTCCTACAATTTATATCCAGAAAAAATCTCAGAGGTAATCGATCACTAATTGCCTGCCCAAGATTTCAACTAATTTCTGTCATTTGAGGTGTGTCATGAGTTATTTCATAGTTCTAGAGTGGCAAATAATTTGTATTTATTGGATTAGATATTAACTACAGTTAGTATGTGATTTGACAATCCACTTTAGCTTTATGGCATTGCCTTCAAAGGAATTCTAGCAAATAACTATTCTTTCTAAGCTGGGTATGAAAACCATATGGTTATCTGTTTTTATTGTGTGTTTCAACTCAATGGTAAGATTTATATATTATTTATTTGTTAATTTATTTTTTTGGGATGGGGTGCATAAATTGCTGGCGTATCAGTTACACAGTGAGTGAAATTGTTGTATGAACCATATTTGCCATAAATTCAACCAGTTTATGAAAAATAAATAATATTGTGATTTGTTCTCCACATATTCAAATGCGTGCCTATTTTTTTAGCTATGTTTATTACTTTTTTTTGATGGGTAACTTTCTGCTTCTTTTTGATGGGCAACTATGTGTAGTATTTAACATAGAAATTAGATTTCAAACCATATGCAAACTTGTTACGCTCTGCAGGTCTCCTGTCAAATTGTTAAACTTGTTTTGAGGAACAATGCTCTAACTGCATTGCGTGGGATTGAGAATTTGAAGTCACTAGAAGACCTTGATCTGTCCTACAATATTATTTCCAATTTTTCAGAGCTAGAGACCCTTTCTGCTCTTCATTCTCTACAAAGCCTGTGGTTGGAAGGGAATCCATTATGTTGTGCACGATGGTACAGAGCACAAGTATTCAGCATTTTCCCTCATCCGGATAAAGTAAGTTGTTACGTGTAAGTTTGTTTTAAGTATTCCGTTCTAAAGTTCCTTTTGACAGAAAAGGGAAGGGAAAATAAAAGTAAAATAGGTTATCTGAGACAAATATTACTTTTCTCTTTCCAGTTCGTAGTCCCACTAAATTGCATTTCCATGTTATGGTCACTATAGTTGAAATTAGATGAGAAGAAAATCTGTACGAGAGAGTCATGGAAGAGGCAAATTATTATTGCAAGCAGGCAGAAACAGCCTGCTAGCTTTGGATTTTATTCTCCGGCAAAAGGTGATGCTGGATTGGAGGAAACCATGAACACTAAAAGGGTAGGTGATTGCGGAGAGTAATTGTCATTATATCTTTCTAAGCTTTTTTTATTTCCCCCACAACATCTGTGCTACTGAAAATGCAATGAATTTATTTAACTGAGGTATTATATCCATATACCATGCAGAAGAAACATTCTCGTCTTGCTTTTATAGAAAGTGAAGAGCTGCCCACATCTATAGGCTCGGACCAAGAGTCAGTGTCATGTGAAAATGAGACTCAAGGCAAAGAGGAGAACATCATTTCAGAGGAGGAAGCTGAAATTGTTGGTTTAATGAACAGAATTGACTTGATGAAAAAGGAGCGTTCTGCTCAATGGTTGCAGGAGTTTAAGGAGTGGTTGAATATGGATTCTGAAAATTTTATTGATGGTAGTAAATGTAACGGGCCTCCATTAAATCCGGACAGGGAACATTATTTGAAACACAAGATAAAACATAGGTATCTAGGTGAGAGCTCACGTTATGTGCCTGACACTGTTCAAGCTTCAGGAGATGAGAGTAGTACGTATATTTTAGAATCTGACAGCTCTTTTGCAGATATATCTAGTGGTGTCAGTGCCCATAAATATTTTGATCAATTTAGTGAAGCAGCATCTAAATTCTTCATGGAACATAGCAGGGAGAACTCAATGCCTGTTATTGGAAGAATGGATATAAAGCAAGAGCACATGAATGCCTCTACTAGTGGGGGGTATTTATTTGTGAAAGCTGGAAACTCTCATTTTGGTTCCTTGGCAGTTTCTGGAGGGGAAAGGGAAAATGAAAAAGCCAACATTGCACCTAATAATGCCATTGATGATATTTTGGAGTCCCAAACACCTTCTATTTGCCGTGGATCACCACCTCATTATCGAGAAGACATTCTGCATCGTCGCAACAACTTAGAGGAAGAACTTTTGCAGCTATCTGCAGAGTCCTATTCAGTCGCATCTTCTGATAGTAATACCAGTAGTAACAAAGATGATTTCACTGAATTTGGGCCCTTTATTACCGAAGGTGATGAGTCATTGATTGAAGAGCTATCTGAGAGGAGTGGTATTTCATCTATACACCTTTATGAGGATGGGCATTATGACAAGGGGCATGGGGTTTCACAGGTAACACAAAATGGTGTATATTTATCAGATTCATATGCTGCAATGACCTCTGGTGCTCTGCAACTGATTGCACCAGACCACTCCTCCCAGTGGTCTCACAATAATCTTTCAACTGCTGAGTACGATGATGAAGTACGCTGCGTGAAGCAAGGGATTGTTGGGTTGGAGAAGAAAAATTGCAAAAGGAAGCCCAAAAAAAGACTTATTTTGCTATCAGAGGATAATAATTGTATTGATAGTAAATTGGAACCATCACTAAAGTTAAATGGAGATCTGGGTGTTTGTGTTGACAGGGTAGAAGATGAGCGACTAAGACAAATTATTTACGGTAGTGAGCAGAGGTCAACTGATAACCATGAAGCAAGGGATATCGCAATTTCAGCCTTATTTACGAATGATGGTGTTAGAAACGTTTCTGGATCACAATCTCTCTCTCAGGGGGCAGAAGATTTCATTGAGAATTATTTCAATTCTAGTGTTGCAGATTTAGGAGTTCATGAAACCAGTAGGAAGTCTATGCGTTGCAATTGCATGATGAAAGAACAGGAATCTGGTTACAAAGAATGGTTAGTGTTTTTGGTCCTTATTATGTCAACTAAACCCTCTCCCTAACTAGATGGGGTCAGTTGCATGAATCTTTTTTTTTTTTTTTTTTTGCCACTCAGTTAAGGCCATTTCCTTTGTTAAACCACATCAACCAATGACTCTATTTTTTGTACCTACGTTAATTTTGATCTACCTGCCCCCTTGCGTGAATCTTTTTTGCTTCTTGGCCACGCAGTTAAGGCCATTTCCTTTGTTACACCACAACAACCAATGTCTCTCTTTATCATTTGCACCTATGTTAATTTTGATCTACCTGCCCCCTTGCATTAATTGTCATGGATTTTGTTATAGATTCAAATTTAAGCATTCATAAGTCTTTTCAGCTTGCTACCAAATAATGATTCACATGCATATGACCCCATCTCTAGCTATTCATTTCTTGAATCACATCACATCCTTATTTATAAATTGCTCCGTTTCAGTTCAATATTATTCTCCAATGTATTATCTTCTTGGAATTTTATTTTATTCAGTCATGTTTTTCTCTATAGAACTAATCACTTCCTTGCAATCTCTAATCCTATGTTTGGATGATGCTTTTTTTAAGGAAAAAAATGAAATAAAATTACTCAATACTTATTTACTTATCAAAAAATTACTTGATACATTTTCAACATTTTATAGGTAGCCTAATAAAAAATGAGGTAAAATACACTTTGGCTCCGTATGGAGCTCCAACGTTATAGGTAGCCTAATAAAAAATGAGGCAAAATAAACTTAGGCTCCACAGAGAGCTCCAACGTTGTCCAACAAAATTATCAATTTTTTTAACTTTCTCCAACTTTTTCTAAGTTCTTTCCAGCTTTCTCCCACTTATTCCCAAAAAAAAAAAAAGTATATATATATATCCAACTTTCTCCAACTTTCTTCAATTTTCTCCAATTCTTACCAAGTTTTTCCAACTTTCTTCAACCTTTTTTTTTCTTGAACTTTTACAAATTTTTATCAAACACACAACTTTTACCAGAACTGATATGTGGCAGCATCAGTATAAAAATTACAAAATGTTTCGCTTTTGGTTTACCAAACACCCCCTTAGCACCCTTGTACTTTACCTCCAATCTCCTCTTCACGACTTACTTCCAATTGTGCCATTTTGTGCCATGTACATTTGATCCAGTTCCAGTGTTACCCCTTCATCCAATTCCGTTAGGAATTTCATTAGAAAATCCATTTGCCCATTAAGCCTCATATGATAGAATTTCTATAAGAATTGGATAGGGTGACACTGGAATTTCATTGAATGTGCAAGGGTAAAGTGGCAAAATTGAAAATGTATTGAAATGGGATCGGTGATAGAGTACGAGGATACTAAAGGTATATAACACTAAAGGATATTTAATTATTATTATTGTTATTATTACTTTTTTTTTTGTGGGGTGGAGTGGCGTGGGGAGGACATCTACATCTTCTTTCATTTTTTCTAAGCCTACTAAAAAGATTAATAAATTTAATTTGTTTTGCTTCATTTTTATTTTCTCTCTACTTTTCCTTTCACACCACAAATCCATGATTAAAAACATAGCATTAATGGGTCAAGGATTCTCTGAATTCCATGACTTAATTTTTTTTATGCTTACATGCAGCGAGGTAGCATTATTGCTGAGCAGTGAGAACAAGTTGTATGTACTGCTAATTGACACCAAGAATGATGGGTCAGGTTAGGTTTGTTGTGGTATGAACTGCTTGCAGGAGGCATACACTTGATTCCCTATTTAATGTTGCTTAATGGTTGGTTTTATGGCTATTTTTTAATCTATTTGTATTTTGCAGGAATTAGCTTGAGATTAATTGGTTGCCACAGAATTGAGGATGTTAAAGAGGTTTTTGTTGGTTTGGGACTTCAGCTTTTAAGGTTAGTGACTTAAACTATTCTTGCAACTACAAAGGTTCAATACTTGTCTTAAAGTGCATTTCTTCTTCCTTGGATGTGGTAGGGTGTGCATTGAAAGGGATACAACATATCTGTTCACTACCAGGGGTACTGATAAATCAAGGCAGTTACTATATATGTTACTTTCTTTTGATTTGGATATGAAAGGCCAAAACTGTTCTATAAAAAGGTGATCTATCTAATCTCTGCCTTCTTACATTGAAATGTTTGGTGATTAATCAAGTTGATAAATGTAGATATTTTGTATATTTTGACTTATTCTTTGTAATGAACTGCGGTTTTGGAAATTTAAATGGCAGTTTGGAGCAGGATCAGGTTGAATTGTTTGAAAAGCATATATGTGGAGGCTCAAAAATGAGCTTGTTTCAATATTCAATGGTGCTTTTTTGGCGCAACAATTTGAGAGGTACAATTGTTAATCTTACATTGTGTGTATTTTAGACTTCTAAATGCCCCCAAGCATCTTTTCAAAGTCTTATTCATGAGGTGAATATTGTATTCCTGATGATTAAAAATATAAGATAGAGAATAAAAGGAGGGAGGAGCGCAGAAAAGGAAGTAATTTACTCAGCTGAAATGAGAACATTTTTGGAAGCATTCTGAGCCTCAAGAAAATAAAGATGACTTTTGGTTATGTTGGATAACGGAGGAGAGTCCAGAGGCACTGACAAAAATACGAGGTGGGACAAATAGGTTCACATGGTAATTCAGTTATCCTGTTGTGCACCATTATTCTCCCTTAAATCAAATTATAAAGTGAACTGTGCGGACTTACAGGATTCAAGCCCTTGATATCGCTTAGTGTGATCAGAATCAAGCAGATTTAAGGTTTAACTTGCAATAGTAACTGTAAACATTTAGCTATTTTGCTTGTACAGTTTGAGACTAGGTAAATTAAAAACTTAACTTAATTCAACATAACCTTACTTCCAAACTAGATAGGGTTGGTTACATGAGTCCTCTCTCTCTAATTGAGTCTATCATGGGTTATGTTTTTGTTGAGATTATATGAAATTAGGTTTTTTTTTTTTATACGATTTCAGTTTATGTAATCTTAAGTCTGCCTTTTGTCCTCTTTACTCCCTTCTACTTGGATTCACTCTTCGGTGCTTGTGTGTACATAGGCCTAATTTGTGACCAAACTATCTTAAAGGACTTCCTTTCAACTTCTCTTCAATCAATGCCACCTCAACTTTATTTCTGATGCATTCATTTCTTATTTTATATTTTCTTGTGCATCCTCGTTTTCACTATTCTCATTTTATGGGAGTGTTGCTTCTTAATTACTTAATACTCTGTTTCATAAAGTATAGTTAGTCTTATAACTGTCTTTTAGCTTAATAAGCATTCTCTGCTCTCCAGTCACATAAAACGTCTAAGGCATTTCTCCATTTTAATTACCCAGCTTAACTCCTGTGAATAACATCCTTTTCAATCTCTCTATCTACATGAATAATTTATCTAAGATATCAAAAATGATTACTTTTTGGTACTTCTGGATATTCAATTATCACTATTCCCTCATTTGTAATTTTATTTTAACTAAATTTAGAATGCATATACTCTGATGCTTTAGTCATACTTACTCTATTACCTCTCTAATGTGTTACTTCAAAGTAACCCAAGGCTTAGTTTCTTATATTAATAAAATATTACATGTGAACAAAATCTACCAAGGGATATCGTCTTGAATATGTTTAGTAAGCTTGTACATAAACAAAGTAAAAAAAAAAAAAATAAGGGCTTAAAGCCAATTCTTGATGTAGACGAATTGTAATTGAAAAATAATTTCTATCATCTGTGATAGTTCTTACACTAGCAACTGCTCTATCATAGGTGTCCTTAATCATTTTAATATTTTCATAGCATATCATTTCTTTTCTAATGTCCACCATGAAATTTCTCTTGGGCCCTAATTATATGCCTTCTATAAGTTAATAAAAACATGTGGAGATTTATTTTTTTCTATCTTTTTTAATCAATATTTTACTTGGAAAATAGCTTCCATAGTTAATTTACCAAGCATAAAACCAAATTGATTTTTTTGGTATTTTGGTCATAGCTCTGAGCCTAGCCTTGATCACTCTCTCTCAAAATTTCATAGTGTGTGTCATAAGTTTAATGTCCTGATAATTGTTACACTCTTGGATTTCCCTTTTATTCTTATATATTGCACTAAAATACTTTTCTTCCATTCCTTTACCATCTTTTTGGTATGCAATACCTTAGTACCTCCAAGCTTCAATCGGAATACTATTAGGATCAACAACTTTTTCTATCTTCATATTTTCATAGCCTCTGTTACTTATACAAATCTAATCCTATGTATAAAATTTACATTTCTATTCTCGATCGGATTGCTAAGATCTCCCAAACTCTGCTTGTGGCAATTATTAAATGACTTATCAGGATAACTTTTACATCTCGTTAAAATCCTTCTCTTTTATCAAAACCTTTTGGTTCTCATTTTTTTATACATTTCACCTTGTGCGAGTCCTTACTTTTCCTTTTGTTTATTCTAGCCAACTTGTAGATATCTCTCTCCCTCTTCTATTTTGTCCTTAATTTGTTATATAGTTCATCGAAGGCCTTATATCTACCTCTCTAATTGACCTTTTAGCTTCCTTTTTAGCCAATTTGTACCTTTCTTATGCTCTTTCATCCTTAAATTTTGGCAAATTCCTATAGCACTCTGTTTTAGCCTTAATTGCCAATTGTTCCTCCTTATTCCACCAAGTTTTCTTTAAAGATGGTCCTCCTCTCTTAGACAGCATAGTATCTTTGCAACAACTCCTTTAACACATTTGGTCATTTTTTTCTTTAAGCACTTTATTCTTGAAAACGACTTCTTTTTTCCTTTTAGGTTCCTCCAATCAATTCTTTTTTATTCTTTTAATAACCTAAGAGTGTCTAGACCAGTTTGTACACATCTCGATTAATCCTTTTGCTCTTGAGGTTAATGATAGAGTAAGGTTCCAAGTTCCACCACTTGGTTCTTGTAATTGTAATTTCCTTTATTGCTTCCCTTCTATTTCTTAATACCCACATTTAATACTACTAAATTATGTTTTGTAGTTCGACTCTCACCTAGTATTACTTCAAAATCTATTTGAATGCTACTATAACCGCTTTCAAAGGTTATTAAATGAGTCCCTCTCCTTTCAGAACAAGTGTTTGCTATTATAGGTCAATATGCGGTAGCAAATTCTAAAATTAATTCACCTCTCTCATTTATATCTCCAAATCCATAACCCACGTACACCCTCTCAAAACCTTTATTGTTTCTCCCGTATGCCCATTTAAATCTCCTTCTATAAAGGTTTTTTTCCCCCTTGTTTGGTATCTTTTGAATAAGTCCAATCATCTTTCCAAAAGCATTTTTTTTTTGCTTCATCTAATCCTGCATGGGGGGGCACAAGCACTAATACCATTAGTTGTCTCTTCGCCTTATAAAAGTTTTGTCGACATTATTTTATCCCTTATTCTCTTAACACTTATAACCTTATGTTTGAGATTTTTATCAATAATGGTTCCTACCCCATTTCTATTCTTGTCTTTCCCCGGATATCGAAGTTTTAATACTAGTATTTTCAATTTCTTTAGATTTTTCTCCTATCCACTTAATCTCTTGTAAGCAAGCCATAACTCTTCTCCTAACCAAAGTATATGCTATTTCTCTTAGTTTTCATATTGGTGAGCCTATATTCCAAGTTGTTGTTCTTAACCTATTCTTCTGGACTATAGCTTCTTTACCCATGCTCGTTCTTAATGTTTGGGAACCTATACCCACTTTCTCACGATATTTGGAAGCCGATGCAGCGCGTCACTTTGAGGGAACACTCTAGCAAACCCTTGCTTACTTTTTCACTACACTCGGGATCCAGTGCAACGCGTTGTCTGTAGGGGATGCCCCAACGAAATTCTCATTTGAATTCATGTTCATAGGAAGTGACAGTGTTTTATATTGGCCATCAACCTACCACAAACCTCTTTTATCCGGGGTTGGGACTGCTTGTATTAAAATAAACATTAAGCGTACACAGGTGAAGTTAGATTAGGTAAATTAAAAAAAACAAATGGAAAAAAATGAGACTAAGTCCACCCGAACTCAATCTTTGTTTCTTCCGCATAATGAATGGCATATTCTTAAAATGTGTTGTATTTTATGGAAACTTTTTGTTTTTTTTTTTCTGTCTTTTTGTTTTTGTTTTTTTTTTTTGTTTTGGTGCCATGGATTCCTCATGATATAGCTCATGACTCACATCTTTTGAAATTGGCTAGAGGATTTGTGGCTTTCAAGATCACTGTTTGTCCTTGAAGAGCATCTGCTTGTGTGCATTGAAGACTTCGTGCAGTTTGGCTCTCTACAAGACTCATCATCGTCTCCATATTTCTCACTCGATTCTTGTTGCTCCATCATTGATGTATCTGAGATTGTAAGTATTAAAAGTCTTGATCAAGAAACACTCTACATCAATATATAGGTTGATCATTTTATGTGATGTTTTTGCAGCAGTTGATAGATAACAGAAGTTATCATTTGATTGGGATGCTTTCTTGATTTTATGTGATAATTTATCTTCTGTTTGCTTTGTTATTGAACACCACTAATGTGACAATACATACTGCTATGCTATCCTACTGCATCCACCATTAAGTCCACACTAGAGTGACATTGTGTATTCTGTTGATACGGAAAGATTACATATATGTGTTTACTTTCTGTAACAAAGTGATGCTTTTTTTTTTTCGTTACTGTCAGTAAAAGTTGAAATTTTTGTCACCTTGCTTCAAGATTAACTATATGGCATTGTTGGTGATGCATAATGCATTTTTATTATTTTTTTTAAATTCCACAAGAATTAGTGGAATATTTACTGTTTCTAACATCGGGCATTAGAGTTGTAAATTAATGTACCTAGTCTGAAATACTGGAGGAAAATTAATTGGGAAAGAACTTAAAACAATCTTTATAGAGGGAGATTTCTTTAAAATCCTTCTATACGTCAATAAATTGGCTGTCTACAAGTGGACCGTGATGCTTTCATTATGTGTTCTTTACTTTATTTAATGCACTGCTATCCAACAACCGGG
>JAVXUM010000004.1:669492-700715 GCA_035590655.1 Pouteria glomerata
AAAAGAAAAAAAAAAAGAATGCTTCCAAAAGCAAAGAATCGGCTCGAATCCTGGGTATTAACGTTGTTTCCCAATGCTACTGTGCTTGTATATCAGCAAGAATAATTCTCAATTGGGTTTTAACTTTTATGGAACATCGGTTTGCATCTAGGATTGGATGATGAGAAATGCGCATCAAATAAATGGATTCTCTATAGGATCGGAAGAAGAGTGGTTCAGTATGTGTATGCTACTTGAATTTGAAGGATGTGGTGAACTTGTTGAGAAAATCAGCTACATTAAGTTCAAATAAATGGATTCTGCACCTTATATTTGTACATTGTTATGGTAAATACGGGGTTTATATAATTGGGTAACTCAATTTACAACGAGCATTTTACACATTCTTCTTATCACTTATTTTGTTTGATTGGTGCAATAATACAATATGCTTGATGTGTTCAGATTAAATTGATTTAATCTGACTGCATGAGTGTTCCTGTACGAACTTAATTGTATAGCAAGTGTTGACTGGTTTGCTAAATCATTCTTTGGCATTGAAACAGACTGTAGCATTATATAAGGTCATTTACTTGTCATATATGTTTAAAGCTATGAGTTAATTAACATATTCGCATTGTCTATCTTAGTTCGGTAATTTATAAAGATTATAGGAGATCAGTTTTGTGTTTGTTACAATCTCAATGCTGGATTTCATTTATGCTATCTTCAGGCTTGTGGTCATTTTCTGGATGAGTTTAGCAACCAAGGGGGAATTAGATGTAACAGTCCCATAGAAGCTGCAAAAGGTGAAAAATTCTATAGAATTTCATTTGTTGCCTTTTGTTATAATTCACAAGTCCTAAATGTTAACCAGCATCTTATATTTAGTGCCACTTAAACCTGGAAGGAGCACATATATGATAAAGCCTGTGCTACTCAGATAAAGCACATCTAAGTACTATACTTGATTAAGTATATTACTTCTTTTAATTTCTCTAACAAGTGTGATATTATTTTTGTAGAGCTAAAAATTTACATTCTGATACTGTTGTCTCTCATTTCTTGTACGCAGACGTTGTGGCTTTGGTTGTATTCATATCTCATGCAGATCAAATAAATGACCTATTTCGTGGTCGTGAAAGTGCTTTAAAAGGTTTTTAGATCCTCCAGACAGACTTTCTGAATTGATAATTGGTCCAAGATTTTGATTTTTTTGGAATGCACTACTTTCTGGACTTGCAGGCTTACACAAAGATGCAGTTATCATTCTCCATTCGACTATGTTACCTACTCATATGCAGAAGCTGGAGAAGCAGCTCACAGGTAGTTTGAATCTCGATGTTGATGGTTTTATACTCATCATTATTTTTTCAGCTCCATCCGGTTTGTTTGGGGATGCTGTTGTGGTTTTCTACTAATTAGTTTTAAATTTATCAGCATAGTTTGTTGTGATATTCTTTCCTTTCTTTTATTCTCATTCTTCATTGTTTTAGGATTTATTGTTGACTTCTACCGCTATTCTTTTTCTTCATCTCCATTTGCGAGATGGTGGATCTTTGGCAACTGTTTAACAGCCTGATGGAAGTCAGCTTACCTTCCTTCAACGCGTGATTCCTTCCCACCCCTGGTATCATAATTAACAGTCCATTCTAGTAATTTCAATTCTCTTGTGACCCTGCTCACCTCTTCCTTTATTGGAGCAAACAAGTTATAATTTCCTCTTCAAAACCCTCACAAGATACCCTCCAAAACTTCTGAAAATTCTTCACTCTTCTCAATACCCGGTCTGAAATCTTAGACATATCATTTATACAGTCCCCTAACAAGTAACAACAGGCCATGCTTAGTAGAATTACAATCCTGTTAGGGAGCCAAACAAGCTATGGGGTTCACATGATAATGAGCTGCAACCTTCTTTCCTCCTGCACATCAAAACAGTCTCCTTGTCTAATGCATCTCCTCACTTTGCAAACACAACATTCCTACCAGGTTCCATTGACCCCTTACCTATACTATCATAAAACAAGCCATTAAAATCATTCTTCCTTTCAGATCCATCAAAATCAACCTTACCATGTCAAAAAGCACCAACCCATCCTCCCTTAACCAACTGGAACAAGAAACATCTTCCCCAGAGAAAGAAGAAAGAGAAGGGGAAGAAGGATGGGCAGAGATATGCTTAGCATCGGAAATTCCCGGCTCTTGGATCTAGATAACACTAATTAAATTAGGTTTCCAAATATTCAAAGAAAAGATACAAAGAGGTTTTCTCAAAATTTCAGGGGGGGGGAGTGCCACTATTGACCCCCTCGCTGCCAATGCTTCTGCATACCATCATATGGCTCAGTAATATAGCAGTTACATTTAACTTGCTGGAAAATAAAAATAAAAGAATTTAGAGGTTGCTTGGGCTCGTGCTGAACTTGTATATGCACTGACATTTTTCAGTCCATTTTTAACTTTAATGCATTTGTATGCTTGCAGATTCAGAGAGAGCTTCCATAGTTGATGTATATGTCTCCAGAGGAATGGCTGAGGCTTTGGATGGCAAACTCATGGTAAGATCATACATCTCATAATAACTTATTAAAAGAAGACCATATATCTCCTATTCTATCTCTTTCTAAGCAGGCAATTATTTTCCTTCTATTTTGCTAGTTTATAGCTGCTTGAAGCTGATATGTTCTTTGATGTGCAGATAATCACATCAGGAGGGTCAGCTTCCATTAGAAGAGCGCGGCGTATTCTCTCTGGTATTAGTCTAATTATGTCATTATTCTGACATGCTTGCATGGGGAATCAGTTTTTTTATCCTACTTTATCCTTCTGTGTCATCTCACACAAACTGTTGTTTTTCAAACAGCTATGTGTGAAAAGCTTTACATTTTTGAAGGAGAACTTGGTGCTGGAAGGTGGGCTTTCTTAATGATTTTACCAATTTCTTTGTCATGTTTAAATTTTAGAACAATTTGAATTATGTGTTCTTGAGACTAGTTTTTTCATACAAACTTGGTGACAGGTGGTCTATGCTGTTGGCTTCAAAAATAGATAAAAATAAAAAAAAATAAGACAGATTAAAAGACCACGATGAATGGAAGACCAACTCTCTCTCTCTCTCTCACGAATGCACTTATATAACCAATTGCCCAACTTTCTCTCTATTCAGAGAGGATGTTGGCACTTAAAACTCCAGGCCTTCTTTTTAATCAAGTGTTTTTTTTATTTTTAAATGTCATTTTTGTAAATAGAAATTATTTATGACAATTTACAAAATTAAATGTAATTGAAATTACATCGGTTTCTTTTAAGACCAACTGGATAATTATATTATTTTAAGTTTTGAATTTTTTTGTAATTTATCTAAAAATATTTTAAAAAATATCAAAAAATACATAGGGGTCAATGGGTTAGGGTCGAATTTGTTTGACCTAACCTGACTTAGTTTTCTCAAGGCCAACCTGGGTCGGTGTTTATCCTATTTTCGGGTTGGGTCAACCCATTTTACATGCCCACCCTCACATTATATTTATAATAGGGCAATAATGGAGAAAATACGAAAGTAACCCTCTCAAGTGATAATAATTTCTAAACAGCTACTGGCAAAACAAATTTCAGCTACCTTCATTGAGGCTCGTCCAGTTTTTCAAAGCCCAACTCATTTCATAACTTCAAAGCCAATTATTTAAATCCTCATTGTTCAGAATCATTTCAACCGCCACCGTCATCAAGCATGTCAAGGATCTGCTAGTTGACTTGTGCTATTTGCTTCAGAATCAATGTCTCATAGATTTATGGAGTTAAAAGTGTTTAACCAAATCTGATAAGACTTGAAACATGGTCCTCTTTCAAGGCTAGAAGCCCAGCTTTAATTCCTTGTTAGATAAACAATTCTCTCAGAAGTTTAAGCTTCTAGGAAATAGGACCAATAATTTACAAATTATATTAAGGCCTGGCATCTACCTCTGTATCTTTCCCCACCCCAGGCACCCTTCTCTCGCTTGCTACCTGCAACTTTCCTGGTATATATGTTTTCTTTCTTGTTTAATAAAATCTAATGGCTATGGACAGGAAAAACTACCTAACCTAGTATTTAATTAATGCTTGCACAAACCCAGTCAAATATAACTAAATACAAACTTACAACCAAATAATTATGGAAATTCCAATATAAATCCAATGCCCTTTCAAATGAAATTGCAATTGTATCTTGTTTTTCCAGTTAATGGTAATTGTAAAATTTATTTATTCTAGGTATTGAGCTTCATTTAACAGGGATTGTAATGGACTCTTTTAATTTGTTCATTTGCATTAAGATTGACTGTTAATGTCTAATTTCGTTTTTGAATTGCAGTAAAATTAAAATGGTAACAGAGCTGCTTGAGGGAATTCATTTTGTTGCTTCTGCAGAGGCCATATCTCTTGGTGCTAAAGCTGGCATTCATCCATGGATACTTTATGATATTATATCTAATGCGGCTGGAACTTCATGGTCAATCATCATTCGCAATTCTTTACTGATAATTATGTCTTGTGTTTAATAATTAAATGTTCTTAGTCCTGAAGCATCTCTATGACCACATTCTGCATGATGTATGGCTCAAATAATTGCAACAATGCATCATTGGGTATAATCTATTCTGTATGTTACTTTTGGAAGAGCTTGAATATTTTTGTAGTTGCTAAAAGTAGTTATGCTAGATTTTCTTCTGTATAATCTTCTTGCTGGTAAACATGCTTTTAGATTTTGGTTTCCCAAACAATTTCAAATCAGTTTTGACTGAGACAGAAATCCTAGAATCTGTAATATTGTTCAGTACATTTAATTTAAAATAAGATAAAGTTGGAAATTTTATTTTATTTTTACCCTAAAACCTTTGCAATTTGTTAATTTATATTTGCGTAAATACATAATCAGTATTGGGGTATTTTAGTTTGTTTTGTTTTATGTTTATATAATTACAAGTCTAGACATCTCTGTACAGTGTTGAGACATCTAGTAAAACCCTAAATTCCTTTGCACAATTAACTGTTGTATGAGGTGAAATCCTTGGATTTAAGGACAAAATTGGGCAAGAAATTAGGCAAAAGCAAGGATATAGAAATTTTTCATGGATTTCATTTATGGTGATGAGTAGAACAAAGTTGTGTATATGTTAGATTAGATTGGCAAAGCTTATCATTCTTTGCATCTTTCAAGGCAAGAAGTCAATCTCTTGATGTGGCTGTAATTGATTTCTTGAGAAAATGTATGAATTAGGAATGTTGGGAATATGGAAACACTTTTGGCATCACAATCTGACCTAGAAACTCAAATTGTTAGAGGGCGGGGCAACTTTTTTTATTCACATTGACTTGCTTTCTCTCAGCACGCCCCTCATGTGTGATTAGACTCTCTTTTTTGAATGGGTCAAACATGTGAATTATTGATGTTTTTGGGGTTAATTACGAGGTTTGAATTCAAGACTTTGCCTGTTTTGATATCAAGTTAAATTATTTTTTTTAATCATTTCACCTAAAATATCAAACTATTAGACAGTGGAGGCAACTTTTATGATTTATATTGACTTATTTCTCTCAACGCTTCTATTGAATGTTCCTCTTTGTAAATGTTTAAATAATCAACCGCACCTTTTTATTAGATTAAAAAACATAAGCCCTTGTATAGGTTGGGGCGCTAGCACAACTTGCTTCACTTTTGTTGCGGAGTTCAGTGTGTGCTGAAATGTGATTCTAACATTGAAGCTAACATCCTGATTTTCTTTTTCTTTGTTCC
The DNA here is from genome assembly GCA_035590655.1 of Pouteria glomerata. NCBI lineage: Eukaryota > Viridiplantae > Streptophyta > Magnoliopsida > Ericales > Sapotaceae > Pouteria > Pouteria glomerata. The sequence continues at coordinate 675,248 of JAVXUM010000004.1, forward strand.
TTGATTATGGAATCTAAAAGTTCTATTTGTTAATTTGCCCATAAGCCCCAGATAGGGTGTTGCCTTTCTAATAGACGTCCATGTTACTCTGATTGTCATAATTTTTTCCATCCACTGGATTCAACTTTTAGGGTTTTCAAGAATCATGTTCCTCAATTGCTGAGGGGTAATCATACAACACATCTCCTGAATACTCTTGCTCAAAACTTGGTAAGTTTTCTTATCTTATGAGTTTCTTTTAGTTGTTGTTCAGTTGTGTTAGAATATTTAGAATATTGTTAGAAGATTCACATATTGTTGCCTTTTATATTTTGGACACATTTAGTTGTATCATAGTTCTTTGATTATAAATACAAAACGAGTGGAGGAATTAATCTTTTTCAATCTCTTTTTTTTTTTTTTTATTGACTTGGTATCATAACAGGTTTGGGAGGACTCAACCCCCCTTTTAATTCTCCATCTCTCACCTGTGCACTTCTCGTACTCGGTGCACCGGTCCAACTCTCCGCATGTGAGCAGGGTAGCATGTGAGTAGGTGTATTAGGATTTATCGCACAACAATAAAATAGTGCCTTTCAAATTAGTATTCGTTCTTGATGGCCCTCTTTACTCCTTGCCAATTAGTTTTGAGTTGGATGCTTTAACATGGATTCAGAGCGTCATTTAGGGAAGCAATTTCACATAAAGGAAGTGGGAGTTTTGGGTTTGTTCTCTCCTTCAGGACTTTGACCTGAGGTTTCAACTCCAATGTTTATGTATTGTCACAACCATGCTGCTATCTTCATTGATAGCAATCTAGTCTTTCATGAACATACAAAACATATTAAGTTTAACTATCATTTTAACCAATTCTCCTAATTAAGCATGATTTCACAACTACGTTTGTGCAATCGAACTCTTAGTTGGGTGACATTCCACCAAAGCCTTGACCACTAAAAACTAAACACTGAAAAGTAGAAGTGTTTGTTAGAAGCAAAGAGATGAAAGAAAAAAACTTGTTTACCGTGAAAAATGATGAATCCATAACCCAAATACATAATTAGCTAATACTTAATAGTGATAAGACTTAGGAAGCATAAAGACTAAGCTAACCCTAGGAAATTGAAACAAATACAAGCTACCCCTAGGGCTTGCGCGGGCATACGCTTCACAGACAAAGGCACGTGATCTACTTATAGGAACTGTCACCAGAGCGTGGAAGCGCATCTGCTCACCTGAAAGAATCATTTGGCGATGATTGTGATCGCTGGAAGAGGACAACCTTTTTGGTGATGGAGACAGCATACACCTATGACTGAACGTACGCCAAAAACATGAACAGTAACTGCCTGTGTTATTTTCTGAACATGATCCTTAGTGTGTCCTAGGTAACCATTTAACTACTCCATGAAATGGTCCGTAGGTGTTGTTAAATTGTTAGCCGCATAACCTTCTCACCTAAAATTTCAAGCTTTTAGGAAGAAGATTAACTTTATTGTATTTTACTCTTAACATGCTTCCTCACTTGTGGCTGTATTGACATTTTTGGTGTGGCCAAGCACATGCAACGATTGACTGTTGGGTGGCAATGAGGTTTCAACTTAAAAACTTTTGCCTGCTCTAATGTCGTGTTAAAATTTTAGCCATCGTCTCACCTTAAAGCTCATGATATTAAGGAGGTGGGCAATTTTATTATTTATATTATTATTTTACACTCTTAGCTTATGTATTCTGTATTGTGAATCACAAATGATCCTTAGCATTGTGTTATTGATACCTTTGCATTGAGATTAAGCTCGATGGATTTTTGTCCAACTTGAAGGGAATTGTTTTGGATATGGCCAAATCATGTACATTTCCTCTTCCACTTCTGGCAGTTGCTCATCAACAACTGATAGCAGGTATACATCTGGATGATCTACGATTTTGGATAACCACATACCATATAGGTGACAATGACAGATATTAATTGTGGATTATCTTGTTTCTTACTTGGTTTCCTTGCATTTCTCATTTTACAGGTTCTTCTCTCAGTCACACAAATGGTGATGTTGATGCTACATTGATTAAGGTTGTTCTCATAGAGTAGTCTCTTTCATGAAATTATGTTAAGTGGCATTTGTACCTGTTTAGTCTTATATCAAGATGAATTAGTAGACGAGACTCTTGCTGTTAAAATCGATATGCAGTTCGCAAAGTATACCCAAGTAACACAACCATTCTTGCACAGGCTTGGGAGAAAGTACATGGAGTGAACATTACAGATGCAGCCAATGCAGAAACTTATAATCCTGAGCTACTGGCAGATCAGATAACCAGTGAATTAAATTCTGTGAACCGAATTGGTTTTATTGGTCTCGGAGCAATGGGGTTTGGCATGGCAACTCACCTGCTGCGGTCAAACTTCCACGTTATTGGCTATGATGTAATGTTTTCTATCCATTTAATTTTGTATCCGGTAGTTATTATAATTTATTAGATGAACATGAAAATTGAAATATTCCAGTGGGGGTAGTGTTGGACCATGTTTTATTGATAATATCTCTCGTTTATCTTCTTGGATTGTGTGCGAAAATTGAACTTCTTTGGAATTTGCAAGACATTCTTAAATGGGCTGCCAAGATCGATAGAAAATAAAGATATTAATGGGCTTTCTTTATTCTTTATTATTTCCTTCAGAAAATTGGAGGCAGTAATTATGAAATATAGATATTATTGTGTTCACCTCTGTGAAACTTTTACTTGTCATCCGTTGAAGATAGAGAAGATGATAGTTCTTAATACTAATGGAAAACATATCTCCGCTTCAAACAAATGAAATGTTTACCTAAATTGTTACTCAAAAGCCACATATTCTTCCCTCAATAGATTCTCTTATGAATAGTCTGTTTCCTATTTAGAGTGATAGTGCATATATATTGAAAAATAAGTGCCTAGATTTATCAAGATTACTGTGTTGAAGTATGAACAGCAAGATGGCAATTCCTTCGGTTGAATTTTCTATTTGTGAGTTTTTGTTGTACATCTTTGTATACTTAAATTTACAAACTTCATTTTCATGTGGTATATATTTTTCATTTATTAGTAACTGTGGATCTGTACCCATGTGCCATTCTGGAGGCTTTAGGCCCAATATTGTAGGTTTTTTTTTTTTTTTGGTGTAAATCAAATGAAAATAAACTTGTACACGATCAATGATAGTTGCTTTGTCTTTTAATGGCAGGTTTATGTACCAACTTTATCTCGGTTTGCAAATGAAGGTGGCTTGATTGGGAGCTCTCCAGCAGAAGTATCCAAAGGTAATTTTTTCTGAAAGATCTACAACAGAAAATGAAATTGATTCCTGAGGCTAAATTTTGTATGGAGATCTCATTTTCTCAAGTTCTTTAATGGTCTTCCTATAGTTCAACTCTAATGCCTGAAAACTGTGGCCGGTAACATTGTTAGTAGCGAATTTTTTTCCATCTTTTCATAATTGATATGCAGTTTGATGGGCTTGAAACCTCAATTCTTAAAATGAAAACACTAACTCTACAAATTCATGGTTGACATTGCCGCAAATTATTCTCAAGGGCTATTTTGCATAGTAACAATTAGAACAAATAAGTCACTTGCAGCTGTGAACGTTTTGTTTTTACACAAACTACGTAGTTTCTCTACTGTGTTTGGTTAAGTAGACAATACCTTTTCATTTAAATATACCAAATATCAGAATAGAACATGGAAGTTAATTGCAGCATTGTGTTACTTTATGCTATGGTCTGAATGGTGAGTTCAACATGTTTATAGTAATCTAACCAATTTGTTTACAATTAGAGTTCTCAGTACTTTGAATCCGAAAAAAAAAAAACAACAAAAAATGGGAAAAACTCATGGAAAAATTATGGCCACAAATATTCTGTCGTGAAGCATCTCAACCCTAATAACTGTTTCTGGCCTGAAACAGAGTGATGTCCTGAAGTAGTTTTTATTTCATGAAATTTTCTGGCTGAGAAATCCTTTCAAAGGTTGCTAACTCAAACTTCAATGATCAAACCTCTTTGCCTGCTAAAAATATATGGTTGACTGTATGAATTAACACCAATCACAATGAAATTATACCAGAAAAAACTGAACAATCAAGACCGTAAGGAGGGAGTATCTTTGGTAATGACATCACATTACCATGTTGTGATAGTCACACTTTCTTCTGTGTACTCATGTTATCCCCCATTGTTCTTGGGCACCGAGTTATTATCTGCATTGGTGTAATGATAGTTGAGAAGATATTGCGATATGGGAAATATGAGAAAAACACGAGATGAAAGAGAAATAGGTCAAATATATATTAGGGTCTCTCTCACTTGTTATTATTATATATAACAAGTACTAAAAAGTTTCACAAGTAATCCCTGTAGCATGTAAATATTTGTCTCTTGAAAGTCTTTTTCATTGTGTGCTTGTTGTTCTATTAGCTTTTAATTTTTTTAATTCTTTTTTTTTTTTCCTGAAGAATGAACTAATTGTTTGATTTTCTTTTGGGCCTCCCGGGGGAGGAGGGGGTTTCTATAACTTATTGTTTCTTGTTTGTAACCAATTATTCATCTCAGTATCTTGATGGTGGATTTGCAGATCAAGAACCTTGTTTCTGACAATTGCATTTGTATTTTTTCAGATGTAGATGTGCTTGTAGTCATGGTGACAAATGAAACTCAAGCTGAAAGTGTTCTATATGGAGATCTAGGCGCTGTGTCAGGTATACTACAAATCTTACCTACATTGTGGGCAGTACTGACTCATGTCTCTGTCTTTTATAGCCCTTCCATCTGGAGCAACCATTATCCTTTCATCCACTGTTTCTCCTGCATATGTCAGCCAGCTAGAGCAACGGTTGCAAAGTAGGTTCCTCTATCTGTGATATTGTAACACCATATTAACATTACTATTAGCTTGCATCCCTTCTCTGCACATTAATATCATATGTTCATTTCGATATTGTTTATTCATTATTTTCTTAGCTCTCTTTAGTTTGACAACTTGCCCATCTCCCATTATTCTGTGCTTACTTTAAATTTGTGAGCTGTGAATCAAAACTATTTGGTTGTGTTTTGCAATATTCCTCCTTTGTATGTGAGGTTGGGGCCCTTGTGAGCGAGTATTGCTGAGCTCCTTTTGGGAAAGGGATACAAACTACAGTTGTTTGGAGTCTCACTTGAGAGGTGACCAGGGAAGAGTGAGACAACCAAAGTAAATGAGGCCTCTCCCTATTTATAGGAAGGGCTGCCTAGGGTGTCTATGCATGACCATGATGGTGGTAGGATTTTAAGGACACTGCTGCAGAAGATCATCGTGGAGTCACTTTGGCAACACAGTGCTGATGTGGCACCGCAATTGTCCAACGTGACTGCTGATGGACCCTATGGAAACTGGAGGTTATTGGTGATGCTGTCTCACTCTCTTAGTTGGTTGAGACAACTTCTCCAAAGAAGGGGACCTAGGTCCTCGACAATCCCTTACTTTAGCCTCCTAGCCAGTATTCCCTTTTTGTGGCCACAAGTAAGGGTTTTTGTTGGAGCCAAGGAATGAAATATCATTTCTTTTCCACGAGACCATAAAAAAGCTGTTTTATAATATACCCCCCCCCCCCCAAAAAAAAATGTGGAATAATCATTCTAATATTTTCATTGAAATATACTAGAACACACCAAAATATATAAAATATACCAAAATAATGTTATTTATTTAAAATATTGTTACACTTGTTATTTGTTTAGATAGATATGAATTTACTTGGAATATTTGTTGTAGTTTTGTTTGCAATATTATTGTTGCAATTGATTTTTATCAGATTCTTTCATACTATGCTCCTCTTTACAAGTGGTAACACAATTACTTTTACCTTCAAATTTTGTAGATGAACACAAGGATTTGAAATTGGTGGATGCACCTGTTTCTGGTGGTGTTAAGAGGGCTGTGATGGGCACACTAACGGTGCGAAGTTGAACCTATTCATTACTTCTATTTTTTAAAATTGTTACGCATATTATCCAGAAGGCTACCTTCTCAATGTTTGTTGACCAAATATTTTTCTGAAGTTAAATTTTGTTGTTAGATAATGGCATCAGGTACAGATGAAGCTCTTAAGCATGTCGGTTCAGTTCTCTCAGGTAATAAGCATGTTGGGCAAAGTTCATTGGTTTAAATTTAAGTGTTAGGTTTCAAGAAAGTTGAAATATGTTGCTTGCAAAATGATCCTTGGCCATTCTTGTGAACAGCATTAAGTGAAAAGCTGTATGTTATCAAAGGAGGTTGTGGGGCTGGAAGGTACTCCTGAGTTGATTTTTATCTCTTCATGTGTGAAATTATATTTTTATTGGGTTAATTGGGTTTTACAAATACACGCCTGCTGTGTGTGATTTTTTACTTATAATTATTCGTGATCATGTGTCATACAAGTATTGTTCATGATATGTGATGACCGTATCCTTCTGTACTTCTATGTAGTGGTGTGAAGATGATTAATCAACTGCTGGCTGGAGTTCACATTGCATCAGCTGCTGAGGCAATGGCATATGGGGCGAAACTTGGTCTTAACGCAAGAATATTGTTTGATGTCATCATAAATAGTAGAGGAACATCATGGTATGTATCGTACAAACTTTTATACAACGATTCCTCTCTTAAAAAATACACTAGAAATGGGGTTCACACTGTATGTTTGTATCTTTAATTAATATTTTTATTTCATTTTTAAAATAAATTTAAAAATTATCTTAAATAATAAATAATGAGTAGTAAGTAATTAAGGGGCATTTAAATAAAACAAAAGAAAATTATTAACTTAAAAAAATAAAAGGTTCAAATTACATAAATAACGTAGCAAAAATTTAAAAATTACTTACATTTCTTTCAAGTTGTGGGTGGTTATTGGTGGTTAAGGGATATTAATGGATGAAAATAATGGCTTCACCAAGTAGTTAGTTTCATTAATTTAATAGCTTCACTAATTACCTCTAGTGTTTTCTTATTATAGCAGTATATATTATATATATAAATATAAATATAAAAATAGTTTGAAAAAAATATTGTTTCATTAATTTTTTATTTTTTTATTCTTTTTACCATTGTTACTGCTTATAGATTAACTAGAGATAACCTGTGCCTCTAGGCACGAAAATATAATTTAAATTATGTTTAGAGTTTTAAAAATTATTTACTTTTTATCTCGCTGTATGAATTACGAACTCACAATTTTTATCAAATTTTATAATTTTTGACACTCCAAATTTTGAGCAAAATTGTATAAGAGATTTTTTAAAGAATAAAAATTTAAATTAAAAATACAATTTTAATGTACTTAAAAACACTTTTAGACACTTTGTGTCATCTATGTAAGAATGAAATTAAAGAATTTGAATTTGACATGTTTTTAGTCATTGGATTTGCTAAATGGTCAGAATGATATTTTCTTTTTCTCTTTAATTTAGTTATTTTTCCAATCACTTCACATGAAAACTCACTCTCTTAGTCTTTTTAGAAGTTTGTAAATCAATATTTTTAAAAATGTGATAACATTTGTAATAAATAATAAAATTTTATATCTTTATTAAACACTGTATAGATACTTTAATCTTTTTTGATTAGTAATTTTTATTTTTGTAGATTATTTTTACTGTTTTTTCATGTAGTTTGTTTTAAATATTTATATTTGAATTATTTTAAGGTCAAATTATATTTCTGTGCCTTTAGGCACAAGTAATTTTTAATTTTTTAATAAAATTAAAGTTTAAATTATTTTTTTTTAAATAAAAAAAATTTAGTTAACTTTGTCTAATAAGCATTCATGTATTGTTTAACAAATGTGTAAAACTTTATTATTTATTGCAAATAATCACATTTTAAAAAATATTTATAAAATATTCAACAAAATATAATAAGAGAGAGTGTATTTCCATGTGAAGTGATGGAAAAGATAACTAAATTGGAATAAAAAAGAAAAGTAATCAAATCCAATGGTTAAAAATATGTCAAATTCAAATTATTAGCTTTATTATTATATGTATAGATGACACAAAGCGTGTAAAGTGTATGTATTTAAAATTGTATTTTTAATTTAACTTTTTATTGTTTAAGAATTTTTTAAGAAAATTAAAGTTTAAATTATTTTTTAAAGATGAAAAAAACTTAGTTAAAAAAATAATCATTCACATATAATCTCTATATGTACATTTGTTTAACAAATGTGAAAGTTTTTAAGTTTTTATAACTTATATATGTACACTATTTATTAAAATTTGAATTTCAAAACCAGAAACTCTTCCAACCTAGCAATGCCACAACCCCCACCCCCCTGTGGGCCCGCAGCCAAGCCTACAAATAATTGAAACAACTTTGAAACAATCACGCCGTGCCACCCCGGTCCGTTTATTTGACACGTACACATCTGACCGTCTAGCACTTGACACATATATAACTGTCATGTCAATTGTTATGTTTTATTATATAGATTAATGTCAACATGTATTTGTCATTTATTAAACTCCCCAAGTAGAATCACATCATTTTTTGTGAGTGATAATGTAGTGATGCATCAAATCATTTTATTTTTATATTTCATTTTCTTGTGTTTGTCTTACGTGAAATTATACTTTGGTTCTCTTGAGCATGAAAACGGGACATCTAGCCAAAATATTCTATAACTTGAGTTATAGGGCCTAAGCTAAATATGATACAAGCTTACTGAATAATGAGATAAGTTTCTTCCTTATAGACTTTTATCTTATATTTATTATTAGCAGTTGAATAGGAATATTTATAATAGTGTGTAGATTTTTAGGATCTTGATTATTTCCTTCCTATTATTTCTTATTCACCTTCCCTGCTTTGTATAGCCTTAATATTATAAATACAAATCTCATTTTGTATTTCTAGTTTTTTTTCCCTAATTGTTTGCATCTCATTTTGTATTTCTATTAGTTTCAAAATTCAAACACATGGATTTTAGGATCTCTGCCCCAATACCACAATAAGGGTTTGCTGAGTGACATTTTCATCAAACCTTTGGCTTGTCCTTTGTTTTAGCAATTATCTACCAAATTAGGCATAATTGATCTTTATGCTTCAGCTTGAGGGAGAATGTTAGAATAGTCAAGATATTATTTAGGATTATATTAGAATAGTTGATAGCATTTATTTTTGGTATTAGAATATGCTTGGGTTATTTTTGTTTCCTTTCGGTTGTAATCCTTTGATTATAAATATAACCCTAGAAATAAGTGAGAGATTCAATTCTTCTAATCTCTCAATTATTCTTCTCTCAAAATGTCAATTATTCTTCAACTATTGATATCGCTATTCATTAAATGCTTTCATAATTTGATGGCTTCTCTCAAGATCACAACTTATGGCTCCCCTTTTTTTTGGGCCAGATTTTCAGATTGGCATTGCTTTTCCAATTTCAAGTCTTTATTTAGTTACTAAAATGTGATTCTGCTGCAGGATGTTTGAGAATCGGGTTCCACACATGGTGGATAATGATTTTACGCCATTATCTGCACTTAATATATTTGTCAAGGACCTGGTCAGATTGATATCCTCTTATTCAATTCTTTCTATGGAAACAATTTTTTTCTGCATTCCACTTTCTGGTTGTTCTAATCATGGCTTTGACTTAACAGGGCATTGTTTGTCGTGAATGCTCATGCTTGAAAGTTCCACTTCATATTGCTACTGTTGCACACCAGCTATTCTTGTCAGGTGCAGTTAAAAGGGCTGAAGATCCTCTTTCATATTTTAAAATTTTATGGTTTAACCTCTTTCTCTTGCATTTTTTGAATTGAGAAAATATTCTACTTACCAATGCGGCTTTGGCAGTATCTTTTAATCTTTAATGGAGTTAAGTCGCGAAACATTTTAATTGATCTAAAAAGATAAACAGTTCGTGTTCAATTTGACCTTACTTTTTAACTCTGGGATTAGTGCATGCTAATACCCGATGGTGGGAGCAGCATCTAGAGAATTGTCATCGTAAAATGGGAGTTTAAAATTTTGAACCTAAACAATGGAAATTAATTTGAATTTTCTCCAAAAGTTTAAATCATATAATGGGAACTATTCAGTACTGTTGTTTTATCCAGAAAGCTAAACGTGGAAGGATCCAGAATGGTATGTAATTGATGGAAGTTTTTGGTCCACTCTAAAAGTTGATTGTCTTGTGATCATGTAGTTGATTCCTTTTTACAAATAAGGTTTACATAACTCATGTTTGCAGACTGCGGAATTTCTTTTGCTGGTTCTGCTCATTTGCTCCTTTTGTTTTCAAGTTCTGCTCAATCCTCTCTCTCTCTCTCTCAATCCTCTTCTATGTTATATGACATTTCTAAATGTGTAAGTACCTAAGGTTGTGGCATGTGTCTAGCATGTGTAGTTCGACATTCAAAGGTTTCAACCCAACATGCATATTTATTAGTTTGAGTTTACCACATAACTATGTATAAAACTCTCATATTATGCATTGAAAGCTTTATGAAACCTTGTAAATACTATTTTGTCATATATGATAGAAGAAGGAGACTAAAAATATGAATATTTTGATTATTGTTATATCTGTGAGCATGGCAGTTAGATGAATTTGACAGCTAAATTGTACATGCACCCAGTGCTCTTACCTGGTTTCATGTCACATAGGTCCATGGGCTGACCACAAAGGTAAGCAGAAATGATATTTTGAAATTGCTTTTGTGCTGACTAAATTGATATTGGTAGAGATATGCTTATGATAGTTGTTAGCCATTTAAGAAACAAGCCTTTGGACATCATAAGTTTCGTACAGGTTCCTTACACAAAATAGATTCTGAATAATGTGAGACACAAAAACTTGTCCCTCAGATGCATGCCTTGTGCATCAAAGTGCTCAATGTTTTGTTACATAACCATTTTATCTATATAGAATATCCCATTGACGTTACCAGCTTATAAGCAACTTATGGTGCTTCCTCTGACTAGGTTCTGCTGCTGGATGGGGTCGGTTAGACGATGCTGCTGTAGTTAAGGTATGAACTCTTGATGTTTGCATTTGTATGCTGAAGAGTTTGTAGCTGCTATGGTATAGGAGTTCTAAAAGATATTAAGAATCTTCCTAAATATCTTAATTTTAAACTTCAGTTTGTCTTCTTTATTGCTTAAAAGGTGTGGCCATACCATCCTAACATTCAATTTGGGTTTGAGACTTTTGTTTTTTGGTGATATAATTGCACCGGGCAGCCCCCCAGAGAGAGAGATTTCTAACTGCTCTGGGTTCTATTACCTGCTAAAATATATCAATTTTAAACTTGAATCTAACTGCCTTGGGTTCAAGTGTTTTCACATATGAACCTCAAATATGTTTATTAAACGGTTAGTTCCTTTTATATATATAAATAATTTATATTGCTAGACATTTCATGTCTTTCGAATTTTTTTTTTTATGTGTTTTTTGAATGCTTCCAATTCCGATCTCACTAAAATGATTCCAAGAAAAAAAGAAAGATCCTTAATAGGTGTGCACTAAGTCAATATTTGCTCTACTATAGAGATAATCAGGATTGACATTGGTTTTTTAACAGTTTGAATTGTGATCTTTACATTATTTGCAGGTGTATGAGATACTCACAGGTGTTAAAGTTGAAGGGAAACTACCCATTCTGACGAAAGAATTTTTCTTGAAATCTCTACCATCTGAATGGCCACTAGATCTCACTGATAGAATAAATGAGCTAAATCAGAGTAATTCCAAAACGTTGGTGGTTCTGGATGATGATCCAACTGGAACTCAGACTGTTCATGACATAGAAGTGTTAATGGAATGGTGAATGCCTAGCCAGTTATACCGTATCATTAGTTTGCACTGTTATTAGCGAAAACATTATTCTAGATGCGTCAACCAATGAATATGACTGTACTTCTAAACCCAATCTGCTGTGTTTTCTTTTGATATCAAATTCCGTGAACGTTGTTCTATTAAGAACCCTGAATTTTTGTTGCTGGGGGTTGTACATTTTTATTTGCAGGGATGTTGAATCACTTGTTGAACAATTTAAAAAAGGGCCCAAGTGTTTTTTCATTTTGACCAACTCCCGCTCGCTGAGTTCTGATAAGGTAAAAGCTTCCTCCAAATGAGTTGAAGAAACTGTTGTTTGAAATTAAGATGTCACCAAATGTTTTCATATTTCAAATTGTATCGCTGAGTGCAAATGTGGCTTCTTACAGGCCAGTGCACTGATAAAAGGTATCTGCCAAAACTTATGTACTGCTGCAAAGTCAGTGGTGAAGACTGATTTTACGGTAGTTTTGAGGGGTGATTCAACATTAAGAGGTCATTTTCCAGAGGCAAGATAATGACCCTCTTCTAATGTTACTAACAATTTTTTTTGATAAATAACATTACAAAGAAAACTTGATTCTAAGTTTAATCTTTTGATATAAAGCCTACTTCACTTATCTAGGAAGCGGATGCGGCTGTTTCTATTCTGGGTGAGGTGGATGCATGGATCATTTGCCCTTTTTTTCTTCAAGGAGGCCGTTACACCATTGAAGATGTACATTATGTAGCAGATTCTGAGAGGTGTGTTATTTATTGTGTTCAACCACAGACAATCTTATTTCAAATTGTTTAAAACCAACACTGAAAGTTGGTATCTGTAGACTTGTACCTGCGGGGGACACAGAGTTTGCCAAGGATGCTTCTTTTGGTTATAAATCTTCAAATCTCCGTGAGGTCCGGCTATTTTTATTATCTACATGCCACTTCATAAGCATTCAGAAGAAAATTATTGTTATAGTTTCCTTGCTTTCTAAATTGAGTTTCAGTGGGTAGAGGAGAAAACTCAGGGTAGAATACAAGCTAGCAGTGTTGCATCAATCTCCCTCCAACTGTTGAGGCAGGGTGGACCAAATGCTGTTTGTGAGCATCTCTGCAGTTTGCAGAAGGTACAGTGGACAATTCTCTTTATTTATCAATTTTTTGGTCTATTTATTGGCTACCTGCTTATATGCACCGATTTTATTTCTTTTTATTGCCTAATTAATTTTCTTACCTGTTTTGTGGATTACTTGTTTGTGCAAATGAGTATGTGCAGTCCTTTGTTTATCTGTGCAAACTAAGGAAACCAGCTCAATGTTGATGGAATTTGGAATTCAGGGATTCTTTAGTTGTGTTTGCATATTAAAATTATAAAGTCAAATTGATTCCAATATCAATTATGTCTATTAATATCTCTTCTGGGGTATTTTCCATAATGATCTTATGTCTGATGAACCCATGCCATCAGAAGCACATAAACAGGAGCGAATTTTTTCCAATTAATATATTATTAAGGTTGCATACATTTGGATAAATTTCAATTCATACTTTTGAACATTTCTATTTATTTTTATATTTTTGTATTGCTTCTGAAATGATTTTGTTTTCGTGCTAACCGAAACAGAGTACAAAGCGAAATTTTAGTCCTTCGTAGAACCATAGAAGTACATGGAATATGAAGGTTTTAAACTATGTAGGAATGAAAGCGATACTGAAACCATTTAGGAGGTACTAAGACTAGGCATTTTGTTATATAGGGAGGGATCCTGTCGATGATAAACCCACCCCTCAGACAAGGAGCAAGATCCGAGGATTTCTCTACTGAATGGATATATTCTTCAATGGGATTATTGGAGATGCAGTGGATTGGTGGTTAGAATCAAGGGATCGTTGAGGCTCTCTTGTCGAGCCTTGCCGGTTCAAGGTTGGAACTCTGCCTAGCGGATGTGAAGCCTTGACTCCTTCCCTAAGGGACTTCTCCTAGACTATATAAACCCTCATCCGATGGAGGGTCCATCATTCATTCACTCTCCATTACCACTACCATCACCATATTCTCTCTCTCTTGCTCTTGACTTCCTTGGTTCTCGCCCCTCCACCGGCCTAGTGACTCTGCCATAGTCAGAGACTAGCATTGTTCCAAGATAATCACATCCCCCCACAGGAAGGTTTAACCTGACATCACCTTAAAGATTTAGAGCAGGATGGAAAGTCCTGCTATAGCTACAAGAGCCCTTCCTGCGTGCCACAAAGACCTCCAAAGCCTAGGGACTTGAAGAGTACCGACGGCTCCATAAGAAATGTAGGCTCTTAAGGGGACGAGCAAAGTAGTGAGGGAGTTAAATACGTTGTATGAAACTCCCTATTGAACCCCACAGGTTGGAAAAGAGCTTTAGGAGGGTTTCATGATACTAAAATTTTTCTCTTTCTTTTTTTTTTTTTTTGGGGGGGGGGGGGTTCTAATGAAAAATTCTACAAGACAACCCTCAGGCCTCCTACCATGTTATGGTACAAAATGTTGTGCAATTAAGCTACAAGTTCAGAAAATGAACATAGCTGAAATGAATATCTTGAAATTGATGATTTGGTTTACTAAAATAATAAAACAATATCTTCACAAGAAGTTGAAAGAGAAATCAATTGGAGATAAATAGTTCATCAGATAGAAATATATAATGTAATGCATGGTAGATAGAGTTGACTTGATCCAACTTTAAGGTGTTAAGATGGAGATTGTTATGAACTTGGGTTGAGACGGTGAATTGACATGATTGCATTGGACTTCTTCAAATAGAGTTAAGCGGAGAAAAAGGGGATCTGCCAACCTTGTAAGTGGCATTGAAATTGTTGCGTGTCTCAATTATAGCAGTGATATAGTTACAGTTAAATAATAACATATATTCACTCCACATAGCAATGTTGGATGCAGCAATATGTAATAGTTACTTTTGAACTCCCTGCAACCTCAGGTTATTGCTTGCATTAGTCTAGGTTTTCTGTCTCATGCTCAGTTCTATTGTAATCTAGTGGTTTAGTTATTGTACACTGGTCGGAGAATGCTGGATGCACATGTTCAAACACTACTCATTTTGTTACTAAAAATGTCAGTCTAGTGGTTCGATATTGTGTGCTAGCCTAATTATAATTGAGAGGCACTTCGAAATGCTAGTCGGTTTTTTAGTACAAGTCTTTTAATTGTAAATTTCGTTATTGACCTACTCCATTTTTCTCTCTGATGGCTTACCATGGTTGTTTTCGCTTCCTTATTTTAACAATTTTTGCCCCTCCATTTATTAGCAGGTTTTTTGAGATACTGTGATCTTGTACTGATTAATTGGGTGTTTTCAGAATTAGTTTTCAGCACATATTAATTCTGTGTGCTTTGATCTTCTCATGTACTAAGATTGTTGCTTGTACAAGTGTTTAAGCTATAGTTTTACTTGAGCATGTCCTAATATGGCTTTAATTTAATGGGTGAAGCAGGGGTCTACCTGTATAGTCAATGCAGCTAGTGACAGAGATATGGCTGTATTTGCAGCTGGAATGATTCAGGTAAAATACTCTTGTAATACCCTAATGGAATATGATAGCCCTGGAAGTCTCTGTCGAAACTGAAAAGTCATCTTGTACTGGCAGGCAGAACTGAAGGGGAGACGTTTCTTATGCCGCACAGCTGCTAGTTTTGTTTCTGCTCGGATGGGAATTATCCAAAAAGCTCCCATTTTGCCCAAGGATCTAGGAATAAATAAAGGAACGAGTGGTGGACTCATAGTTGTGGGTTCCTATGTTCCAAAAACGACAAAACAGGTCCATTTAATGATATCTAAATACTTTCTTCTTTTTTGTTTCTCTTCTAACATAATGTTAATATTATTTTGTATAGTTTATTAATATAATTGTTTTTACCCACAGGTTGAAGAACTTAAATCGCAATGCGGTCAAATACTAGGATGCATTGAGGTCATCCAAATGCTAAAATGTCTTTTCTTTTGAATCTTTGCATGAAACAACATGAGAGATTGCTGGAACTATTTTTTGACATCCATCAGTTATTGTTGTATAAGTAGGGTTAGCAGATATTAATTTGTCCCTTTATTGTGAATAGGTTTCTGCTGATAAACTTGCCATGAAGTCAATGGAAGAAAGGGAGAAGGAAATCAATAGAACTGCTGAGATGGCAGATGTTTTCCTCAGGGCTCGCAAGGATACTCTAATAATGACCAGCCGAGAGCTCATCACAGGAAAAAGTAAGCCCCCTCATATTCCAGTATTAAAAAAAAATATCTAAAACCTATCCATGTATAATATTCTGACGTAAAAAGAAGTTCGATTTGTGCTCCACATGAACTTCCACAACATAAGTATGTTCAAAGAACACGATAGAGGAATTTTGCAACTTCAATTTCCCTAATGTAGACTAGTGCACCTCATAATCTTATGCCGTACTTAATCCTGTCAAAACTGTACAATAAAGAATCACCACTTCATTGACCTCCAATCCTGTAAAGCATGCATAAAGCAGTACATTACCTTTTCATTTTGACCACAGCTTACAATAAAATCCTGTGGATAACTGGATTATCTGTAAATGGATTGTTTCTGCTTGGTTTTGTATGTGACAGAGAGGCGCAGCATTAGTTGATGAGCTTGTCGTTCAATATTGGCTGGCCAATGAAATGTGGGCTTTGGTTATATCTTTATTTTGTATTCATTGGATGCTCCTCAGGATGGTGATAAGAACTCCTGTTAACAGTGAGTGGGGTTAGCTACTAAAGTAGAGGGCATAGAAAGTTCATTATGTTTGATGTGGCTAATATGCAGAGGAATGAATCAATTTCCTTTTGATGGGGTTGGGGAAAACCTTGTTATATGCTAGAAGTGTTTTTCTTTTTCTTTTTCTATATTTTTATTTTTTATGAGAAGCAATATGCTGAAGTCTTGTTGTTCCCCTTTTTATATGTGGGTTTCGCTGACTGCTAACCCAATAATTAATGGTATTTTTGGATTTTATTGTGGATAGAAATGAATGTATCCCTTCTTTGTTCTGCTTTGGTGTACTTATAGGTTGCATCCCCTGATATGCTTTTGATAAATTTTCTTTCTCACCAAAAAAGAGAAAAAGATAACTGCTCCTTGTCCCTAATAGAAACTAACAAATGCAGGAAAATATACATGGTTGTTTTTGAACAGAAATTATTGTTCTTTTTCTAAATGGTTTCCTATTCTCCATCTGACAGCTCCTTCTGAGAGTTTGGAGATTAATTTCAAGGTGAGCTCTGCGCTGGTGGAAATAGTTAGGAGGATAACTACAAGGCCTCGTTATATTCTTGCAAAGGTACTAATTAATCAAATCTGAGAGTTCCGATTTTTACATAACCTTTATGAGATGATAAAAGAAAAAGGATAAAAAATTTATGCCCTCAGGTTAACCGTCATTTAATTTTTGTTTTTTTTTTCTTTAGGGTGGAATCACCTCATCAGACCTTGCTACAAAAGCTCTAGAAGCAAAGCGTGCTAAAATAGTTGGACAAGCCTTGGCTGGCGTTCCATTGTGGCAGCTAAGTCCTGAATGTAGATATCCCAGAGTTCCATATATTGTTTTCCCTGGTAAATTTAAATTTCTATGTTGTTCTATATCTTCTATTTCTAGCAGAATTCTGATCCTGGGTATATATATGTCTTTTGAAATGCTCTTATCTTAGGGAATGTTGGTGATGGTAAAGCTCTGGCAGAAGTTGTGAAATCTTGGGCTCGTCCAGTTAGACTTTCATCAACTGAGGAGTTGCTTCATGTGAGTGTCTGTAAAATAAGCTTTTGATAATTGATTTTAATCAGATATTGACTGCCATTGTATGTATAGAATGCAGAAAAAGGTGGATATGCAGTTGGAGCATTCAATGTTTATAACCTGGAAGGAGTTGAGGCAATTGTTGCTGCGGCAGAGGAGGAAAGAAGTCCTGCTATATTACAGGTTCAAAACGCTGTTCATATAGTTAAACCATCACTGGTAGACGTCAGCATCTCCTGCAACTTAATCTAGGAATATGTTAAACTGAGACTTCAATTCCAGCATCCATAGGAATTGTCAGACTCATCTCTAGGCATCTTCACAACTATATTGTGGTTGTCACCCTGTCTGACATGGTCAAAATTTTCTGTTATGCAGTGCAATGCAGAAAATCTGCTCCAAGCAATACTAAGAGCTAATCTAGAATATTACAAAGAATCCAAAGAGAGTGATGAGGCAGAAATTGTTGACTTTGTGATTCTTGGGATGTCCTCTTACCAACTGGACAAGTAGCTTCCAAGGCTAACAATTCAAACAAAATTTTTACCAATTATTAGAGAAAAGAATTTAAGCTGAGAAGAATCTTAATTATTCACCTACTTATGATGGTAGATTTTAATTTTTCCTTGCTGAAGCCTGCATGATTAAAGCGCAAATGAGTTTGAGATTTCAATGTTTCCGTTATGATTCAAATTTTTATTGTTTGTAAAAATTAAATGATCAATACTATCTGAAAAAAGGGGATTTAATCACTTCCCTTATTTTTGCAGTCTTCACAAACAAATATTTCCTTCACAAAATATCAAACTAAACGTATTTGTACCCTAGGCAAATAAAAAAAATGAAACTCGCTAGTTCCCATAAATTCTGAATCTTTCTTATTATTAACTAATTGTAAATAACATAATGCTGCTATAATGGGATGACTAAATGTGAGGGAGCCACAATTTGATCCCTCTGATAACTTCTTGTTGGAACCAATGCGTAATTGTTATTTCATCATTGAGGAGAGAAATATTTGCAGTTCTCCCTTTCTTATCATTTAAGTGTTAGCCACTATCTCACGTAAAAAAGCTTAAGCTATTGGGGAGCGGAGCAACTTTTTTATTTATATTGGTTTATTATTTATTCGAAGCATTTGTTTTACTATTCTTTTTTTTTTTTTTTTTTTGATTGCTGTGAATAACACGCCAAAAAGCTGCCAAAAAAATAAAAATCAAATTTTGGTGAAAAAAAGCAGGCTAATGGTTCCTATACGAAGTCTAAGAAACTTGATCCAAGCATTCTCAATGTGCTCATTTTTTAAGATATTTTAGCAGATTCAGTGAGAACACTATTTTTTTTTCCCAGATCCATCCTGGTGCCTTCAAGCAAGGAGGAGTTCCTTTGGTTGCGTGTTGCATCTCTGCTGCAGAACAAGCTAGTGTAAGTGGAGATATAAAAAAATGAAATGGAACGCTAACAATTTCCCAAAGATTTAAAGATTTATTGTTGGTAAATCTTTTCTTATCATAGCCTGATAATAATGTGTGTGATAGGCTAGGTTTCCTATTATGTAAAGCACCTGTTCCGTCACACTTTTGAGTTCTGCGTTGCAATTTATAGTGTTCGAGATTGCATTTTCCTTAACTAGGTTGGTCTATTTGCAACAGGTTCCAATCACTGTTCACTTTGATCATGGAAATTCCAAGCAACAGTTGGTGGAAGTACTCGCGCTGGTGAGTTTATGGGGAAAACAATTTTCAGCAAAACAAAAAGTAACTTTTCTCATGGAGCCTACGTGTAGTAAATTTTGTAGCAAAACTTAAGTTGAGTGCCATCTAGTGTTTGAAGTGTTGTACTATTGTTATTGACTATATGTAAATGTGAATTTTATGTAGTAAAACTTCAGTTGACTGCCATTTAGTATCTATTTGGTGGTGCTAAAAGAAACCGAATAGACATTCTGTTTAATGATAGTGTTGTTAGTGAAGAGGTTAAACTTGTACATTTTGCATGGCTTTCATTTTTTGTGTGAATTAAGTTGCTGTGACTTTGAGACTGCATTTGGTTTTATAGAATTTACTGGGGAGCCCATCCTAATGGTTGAGCTCTTTTGAGTGTCCATTTAATAATTGTTTCCTCTTATCTGTTTGCGAGTACAGATGGCTGGTTAGGGTCTTTCCTTTGTGTACATGCTTGCTTCCCTTGATGCCTTCTAGCTGAATTATCTTTCAGTTAAAAAAAAAAACACTTGTACTATTTTGTTTAGTACAGAAGTTTTTAATGGAGTAGATAAGTGATGTTAGACAGGTTGATATGGCTCTTGGCTTCATAATTCCCATATGATGCAGAGAATTATGAAATTGCAGGTACGGTCAGTTTGATGGTGCAAAAGAAACTTTTGAGGTTATAGCAGACTATGAAAGCATGATTGACCTGTGCATCTGCCACCTCAACCCTAGTGCAATGCGGCGCCTTGCTCAGAAATTGGAGGAAGAGGGTGCTCATTCAGAGTTGCGACGGTATTGTGAAAGAATCTTGAGAATCCGTTCTACTGGGTGGACTCAAGGGATTTTTGCCAATTTTGCTGCTGAAAGCATGGTTCCGAAAGGACCTGAATGGGGTGGGGGCAATTGGGAAATCAAGACACCCACCAATTTAAAGGCTATACCACAGTGGGAGCTGGCAGCAGAGGTTATGCCATACATGAAGACAGATGATGGTACTATTCCATCCATTGTGACAGACCATATTGGAGTTTACCTAGGCTTAATAAGAGGAAGAGGTAATGTTGTAGAAGTAAGGGAAGACAGCTTGGTCAAAGCGCTTAAACCTGCAGCTACTGATGTCAAGGGTAATGGAATTCATCCACCTCTTGATGCATCCGTGTCTAACAAGGGGGTGCCTGATGGTGGTTACTTGATGGGCCTAGAATCCCTTACTAAGCAGATTGCAGGTCCCAATGCTGCAGATGAACAGGCAAAAGCCGAAGAAGAATTTAAGAAATCACTGTATGGTACTGTTGATGGTGGCAGCAGTGATGAGGAGGAAACTTCAAAAACTAAGAAAATACAAATTAGAATCCGAGACAAACCTGTTGCATCTACAACAGTGGATGTGAACAAGATTAAAGAAGCCACCAAGCAGTTTAAGCTCGGTGAGGGTCTGGGCCTACCAATGAGTAGGACCAAAACTTCAACTGGTGTGTCTCCAGATCTTGGTCTGGTTGTCCCTCAGCCTGCTCCTGCAGCCACTGGTAGTGTGACATCTCCCACAGTTTCTGCCCCTGCTGATCTTTTTGGAACTGACTCTTTACCACAACCTGCATCTGTGTCACAGCCTGGCCCTATGGTTACGGGTGTTGGAATTGCAGCTGGACCAATCCCAGAGGACTTTTTTCAGCATACAATATCATCTCTTCAGGTTGCACAATCACTACCTCCTCCTGGGACTTACCTCTCAAGGATGGATCAGAATTCCCAAGGGGTCGAAAGTAACAAGGCTGCACCTAATCAGGTTACTGTGCCAGTTGATGTTGGTCTACCTGATGGTGGTGTACCCCCACAGCCCAGTCTAAAACCTGTTCCTCTTGAGTCTATTGGACTTCCAGACGGTGGAATCCCACCGCAACCTGTGGCTCAGCCTACTGTCCAATCTCAGGGTCAAGCAGCTCAGGTGTCAATCTCCACACAGCCTCTTGATCTTAGCTCGCTTGAACCTCCAGGTTCTGTAAATTCAGGACAACTTCCTGCACGTCCAGCTTCTCCAAAATCTGTGCGTCCTGGACAGGTGAATTCTTCTTTTTCTGGCTTGTTTTTGTTTGCCTTAATTGTTTCACTCAATCTATGGCAGAAATCCCTCTTGTTTTTGTGTTCTTCCTCATCAGTGAATTACAGATCCTTTAATGAATTTGTAGTTTGTTTTTCACTTGCTGTCTTACCTCATCGCATCCCTTTCTTTCATCACGTGGAATGAATGGGAAGGTAAATTAGACATTTAATTGGAAATATATGCAAGGTGGTTTTGAGAATGGTTTTAGACCATTGAATGAGAAAAATTCATATTAGAGACGAGGGGATGGAATAATTACAAAATCAATTATCTAATGCCATTGCTGTAGGTTCGGGCAACAGCCTTGCTTCATAAATCTATGTTGCCTTGAGCTTCATTGTTCAATTTCTAGTGATTTGAAGGTGTTAGTATATAATTTTTTTGTAATTTGCCTAAATATTCTCTCATTATATTCAAACATAAGATTAGTCCAAACAGGAAAAACTTTCATATTTTTGTCCCAAATACTATTGGGTGATTGTGCTGATTGGGCATGAAGGGGATGGGGGGGCAATTATGCAGCTATAGCTGGTGGACCTAGAAAATAGAATCTCTGTCGGTATCTTTCTGTTTAGACTGTTGGCTGCTTTCACTTGTGTTAAGTGTAATAATTTAATTGCCTTTGTCTCATCCTTTTTCTCTTGGGATATTCATGACAGGTTCCTCGTGGGGCTGCTGCTTCCATTTGTTTTAAGACTGGACTTGCCCACCTTGAGCAGAATCAACTCTCGGATGCATTATCATGTTTTGACGAAGCTTTTCTGGCATTGGCCAAGGATCAATCTCGTGGAGGTGACATTAGAGCTCAGGCAACAATATGTGCTCAGTATAAGATTGCAGTTACACTGCTTCAGGTACTCTTGTTATTAATGCTAATCAGCACAAGTACTATAAGGATAGACTTAAAAAAAAATATCATCTGAGACTTCAGATTAGTGAATTTTGGATTCTTAATTCTTATCCATTCATTTATCTGCGAATTGGAGAGTTATCTTCTCTCTCTCTCTCTCTCTCTCTTTTGTAACAACATAGTGTGTTCTAGATTTTGCTTACGTAATTATTTTTTTTTCCTAGTCCTTTGTAAGCTTATCAGAAGGAATATTCAATGCCTATTGCATCATGTTGGAATTAACACTAAGGCCAAGGGTATCGGGACCTGACCTGTGGCCAACTTCACAAGCTCTGCATATTCAGTGTCTTGGGTTATGAAACCTCGCCCCAACCAGTGTGTCCATTAACTTTGGCTGTCGTCTTAATACAGAAATTAATATAAGTGGGTCCATCTGGCGATACATGCAATCTTATTAGATTAAAATTGACAATAATAAAATAACTAGCAGTTCGAGCGAAGTGATCTCCTAATGCTGTTTATAACAAATTGTGTTTGAAACACAGGTTCAACTAGCAGTCTTATCTGTATGATGTCAACGTATATTAAAATTGTGACGACTGCCTTTTACTTGCACCTACAGGAAATATTACGACTGCAAAAAGTACAAGGGCCTAGTGCTATCAGCGCAAAGGATGAGATGGCAAGATTGGCACGCCATCTGGGTTCGTTGCCTCTTCTAGCAACACACCGAATAAACTGTATTCGAACTGCCATTAAACGGAACATGGAGGTGCAGAATTATGCTTATTCCAAACAGATGCTTGAGCTACTCCTGTCTAAAGCGCCTCCAGGTAAGCAAGACGAGTTGAGAAGCCTGATCGACATGTGCGTTCAGCGCGGATCATCCAACAAATCCATAGACCCTTTAGAAGACCCCTCCCAGTTCTGTGCTGCCACACTTAGCCGGCTGTCTACTATTGGATATGATGTTTGTGATCTCTGCGGGGCCAAATTCTCCGCTGTTTCAACTCCTGGCTGCATTATCTGTGGCATGGGAAGCATTAAAAGATCAGATGCACTTGCAGGGCCCGTTCCTTCGCCATTCGGCTGAAAAATGATATAACATCTTACTCCAAAACAATTAAATTCTTCAGCAGTCCTGTTCATGTTGTAGAGTCTTGGTTACCCTTTCTTTCTGTAATGCCCTGGCCACTGAATTTTCCTAGAAAAATAGCTCATCTCATGGCTAACAGGTGCTGGAGGGAGGGAATATAGTGTACAATTTTATTTTCAGATAGATTTGGGCCTTTTTGTTCCCCAGTGTGCTCGTCTTTGTAAACCACCTTCCATCCCCATTTGGGCGCTATTTTTTTATGTACCTCCCTATTTTGGGTTGGCATTTATTATATTATTTTATACCTTGATTAGTAGCTCCTGTAGTTTTTGAGTGTGTAATATAATCTCCAGCCTTCTGTTAATTTCTCTGATCAGTGTGTGCGCCTCTCTCCAGAAAGCCATATGTTGGTTTGTTTAGTTTTGATACAAGTAATTAATTATTGAAAAAAAAGGCCACTTGAATGATATGGTAATGACAACATTATAATAAGGAAGCACTTTAGTGGGCTTATGATAATTCACGAACATATCACTACATTCTGATAATTATTAAGATTAAATCAGCCAGAAATAGCTGATGTATTCTGTATTATGTTCGATGATAACAGAGTTCTCAAGTGCTTAACACCTATAGCGTTAAAAATAAGAGGAAAAAATTGAATTGACTGCTTGAAGGGCATCAGATTCTGGGGCTGAAGTTGAAGAGGAAGAAATTGAATTGACTGCTAGAAGGGCATCGGAATCGGGGCTGAAATTATTTTTTAAGTTTAGATTTTTAAAGTTGAATTTTAGCGGTTCATTTAATGTTAAGTTAATCTGATTGTTTAATCTAAAATATAATTTTTTATTTTTTTAAAGATAAATCAGTCATTATCCTCCAATTCCTGACTGCTCTGCCGTACATCAGACCCACTGTCGCAACTCAGCCGCTGCCCCCTCGTCGCCGCTGGTGCTTATTCTGAGTCTGGTTCCAGCCGATGTGAGCGAATCGGAGATGTTAGGGGCAGTCGTTCAATTGCAATTGTTCAATCCTCACCGGCCATTCAAGTGGAATCCACTTGGATTGAGGATGAGAATTGGTCCCTAGCATTGGGCTTTGATTCAATCTCTGCTTGTGCATTCAGGTCAACAGAATGGACCAAACGCATTCATGCCTTGATGGCCTTCAAAATCCATTAGGTCCCCCCTTAAATATCCAAACTTCTTTCATGATCAGGGCAACCGCCAAATTCATTCGTGTACAGCTGAAGAGTGGCCAGCCTGTTGAGGTCCTGCTAATTACATTAATCGATGTATTGGAAGGATCCGAGAAGTTGCTATTACTCAGAGACAAATACTTGAGAGCAGTGTGGCTGCAAAAAAATCAGCTGTACAATCATGAAAGTTGTTACGGAAAATTTGCACGTACTTTTCCTCTGCTGGGAAAGCAACAGCTTTGCTTTTGCATGGCTCTTTTTGTTGCTAGAAAATGACTCATCAATTTAAAGGTGCCGACCGATTTAGATTTCTCATATATACATACATATACATATGTATATTATCATCATCATAACTTTCTTGAATGTGTCGGCAGCTTGTGACATGGTATGGGTGTCTTTTATCCAAAATCTGCAATGTTGTGTATCAAAGAAGTTTCATTTCTTCCTCCTACATTTTTTTGTTTCGGTTTATTGGATGAGACAGACGATATAAAGCTGGCAAGAGCTTCATCTATATATTAAACGGAGTTTTTTTTTTTTTTTAATTTGCTTTAACGCACTTGTGTCTCCACTGAATATGATAACGGTAAAGAGATTGAGAGTGTGTTTAGAGTAATAAAAAATAAAATAAAATAGAATAAATTGTGAATTCGTAATTCGTGTAGTGAGATAAAAAGTGAATAACCTTTAAAATTTTTCAATAGTTTCACTATTTTTCAAAATTTTTTTTTATCCCAAACGAATCCTAAATATATGTCTGAGTTACGTACCCAAATTACACACTCAAATTCTTTATTTTTTAAGAATATTTGAAGAACTACTAAGTAAACTTTAATGATAAAAAAAAAAAAAAAAAAATCGGCCTTTTCATATGGATAGCAAACACATTGTTATTTTCCTCTAAATTCTATCAAATTTCAAAT
>JAVXUM010000004.1:714678-728655 GCA_035590655.1 Pouteria glomerata
ATATTTTCTCTTATTTTGGTAATAAAAATAAATATTGTTTATGAATCCATATTTAATTGTTCAAAAATAATAGATTTCCGTTCGTTTTCGTTATAAAAATTCCTAAAAAAAACTAGAACTTGGATTTTTTTTTAATTCAGTTTCCTTATTAAAGCTGTTTAAGCTTGAGGATCATTCTTCAATATTTTGGAAGTAATCTAACTTTGATAATTTTTTGTTTGCAAATAATTTGTTATTTCTGAAATAGAGTGCATTTCAAAAGCTTGAAATTCAATTGATCTTCAAGAGGATTTTGATTAATCCCTCGTAAAGTTTTCAAATACAATACTTTAGGTATTCTTAAATCTTTTATATCATTTTAGTTTGATATAAAAGATTTAAGAATACCTAAAGTATGATATTTAATTTCAGTATCAAATGATTTGGATTCATATAATTTAACCATACCAAATCAACAAATTTTGTCTTAACTTTAGTATTTTTGGATAATTGATGGATAGCTTTTCAAGAATTTTTAAATCATTTGCATTATTGTCTGTCTTAATATATTATGAGTTTGGATCATTAGAGTTAATGTTTCTCGGAATTTTTTTATCATTTATAGACACAAAATAATTTAGTTTAATTATGAAGAAGATTTCTTTAGAAATCAAATTTGATTCTATTCCCTTATCAGAGATTGGACAGAGTCATAAAATCTTTTATTTTGGACTACAAATTGGATTGGTGAGTCTATTCCAAGTCTAAACAATGGTCTAATCTCTATTTGAATTGTATCAATGTGAATGAATCTTACCTTATGATACGTTTATTTAAATTTCTCAATTTTTTTATTTATTAAAAATTTTTATTTTAATTTGCCAATTGGAGGAGGATTTTACCTCAATTATTTATTTACATTTTTTAAAGTGTTGGCCGTGTCAAGGTTTAAATTTTGATTTTTTATATAAGTATTTTATTTTAAGACTTTTGTATTTGATCAATTTATTATTTTTAATACTCATGTCTTCTTTGATTATATTTCCCAAATAAATTTGATTTAATTTATTTTTAGGGATAGATATAAAAGTTTTTAAATTTTTCGCTACGAGTCGTTTCTTACAACTTGAAAATAAATTCTTCACTTTCTTCTAAAAAATCTGAAAAAAATAGATTATAATTCATATAATACTTTTTCTTCTAAATTTATTTATTCTCCCAAATAAAATTTTAGGTTGTTTTCTTCTAAAAATTTAATTACCTTATTATTCTTTTTTAGGCAATCAGGTGCTATATGGCCTTTTTCATTACAAAAAAGCAAGCGTAATTTTTCAAAGATTTCTTTTCAAAATTTTTCTTTTTGAATTTTCTAACATATTTTTGTTTAAATATTTATTTATTTTTGAATTTTTACTTTTTGATTTTAAAGTATTTTTTTCTTACATTTGTAATATGGTTTATTTATAGAGTTTCCAACTTTCTAATTTTCATTTAGAATTTTATCACAAGAAGTTTTAATTTTGCTTGATTTTGATAATTGATTTTTTACCTGTTTTTGGGATTTTTTTTAGATATAATATTCGGTCATTATTTTATAACCAAAATTTATTCTTAATCCTAATGTATCAGAACTCCAATTTTTTGTTAGTGTTCTGGATATTATTTTTCATATATTTATTTCCATGAGTTTGGAAGTTTATGAAAAAATCATTCCTTCTAAGTTGTCATACTTTCTAGCTTTAACGTCCAAAAATATTTTTGATACAACTTCACAAATCTTTGTATTTATAGATATTGAAAAATTTTATTTTTAATAAAATATATTTCACCTATTTTTGGTATTTATCTGAAGATATTATTCTACAAATATCACTTTTGACAAATACAAAGAAATTTGGGAGAATTTTTATGAAATTATTATCTTGACGTTCTCTTAGCAAAACGGAAGTTTTTTCTCGTTTGCTTTCTTCTGATTTTTTTTAGACTTTTAGCCAATTTAAAATATTTTCTTGTAATGGTCCTCCTATGTAGTCTATAAATATTTTCCCATCCTATACGTTTTTATAATGGGTTATGATTATTGACATTGTTTGTGCCCATTATTCAATAGTGCTTTCATAAGGTTTAAATTTATCTCATTAGCAGCAACATTGAATTTATTTAAATTTTCTCCTTTAAAAGGATTAGGTTTATGTTCTTTTTTAACATAAACCTCTCAGAGTTAGATTCACTTTTTTGTTTTACATAAATATCTTGAATTTTTTTTTTTTTTTCAGTAACTAGTTTAATTTATGGATCTTCATCTAGGTGATTTGATATTTCTACTTTTCTCTTTCTCAGGTTTTTGTCTAGGTTTAAAGTTTTGTCTAACTTTTTTACTAGTTCTTCATGTAATTCTAGATCAACTGTTGTTTCAGTTTTAAAGTCATCAGTTTCATCCACATTCACCATACTGGTTGTGCAGTATTCTTTATCTGAATTTTCAAAATTGGAATCTAGGTTGAAAACATCTTCACATTTTTTGAATAAATTTTCATGTTGAATATAGAGAGTTTACATCTGGTTGAACAATTTATCTATCCCTTTTACATCATTTTCTTCTTTATATATAGATCTCTAATATTCTAATATTTATTTATTAGCTCAAAAATCTTTATAAACTTTCTCCTTGGTAGTTTTTGTTGCTACTAGGATTTTCCTCTTTTTCCTTTTTTGTATAAGGTAGAAATTTTATCATCTTCATTTATTTGAAGATTAGATGTTTCTCCTTCATAATCTTCATTGACTATTTATTTCAACAAAATTTTTGTGTTCACTTGTAGATTGATATTATTGATTTTATTTTCTATTTTATTTAAAGTACCAATAGCTTTAAACATATTATCTATTAAAAAATTCAAAATTCTAGCTATACTTAAACTATTTGGTTATTTTCAGAATCATAAACTTAATGCTCAAAAGTTTCTTTTCTGTTTTCTTCAATTCATGAAAATCCTTTATTATTATTATTATTAGTCATTTTCAATTTGTTTATTCTTGAAGGACCTTACTCACAAGTTCAGATTTGACCTTAAATAATTCAAACAACTCCTAACAATGAATTTAAGATAAATTAGAGTTGGCCTAATTTTCTACACTTATGATCTCTTAGTTTGGAAATAATTTTTAGTAGTTTTAGGGGTATATATGTAAGAGAAATAAAATTATAGGGTCAAGTTCACAATTCTTATTAAAGATAAAGGTTAAAATTGAATTCTCTTTTCTTTTAAAGTTTTATAAATTACGAGAGATACAAATTGTTACACTTTTAATAATTGGAGGGGTGTTGTGGCATGTTAACACCGTTAGTTTACAAAGCATTTCATTAATAAATTTCAAATTAAACAACTATAATTTATTATTTTATTTACTAAAATATTTCTAATATTAACTATTTTTTCAAAGTGTTATACTTAAACCTAGGAAATAAATAAATTATAAATAAAATTGACACATTTTTAAAAATATTTTGATTGACTAAGAGTGTTAGATATTATAATTTTACTAGTACTGGCCCGTGCCTAAAGGCACGGGTCCCACTCGAAACTCCATCTGAAGGTAGATAAGTTGACACACATATACATGTCATGTCAATTGACCTATTTTGTAATATAGATAACAAATTACATACATCGTTGTTGTTAATTTTTTTTTATCTATTTTAATTATTATTTTTAATAAATAATTAATATATGATAGGTGTTTTAAAATAATTTTTTATATTATATATAATATTTGAATTTTTTATTTAATTATTATTATTATTTTATTTTGGAGAGTCTGGACAAGCAACGAACAACTCTCCCCACAGGTATTCCTCAGAAGCTCCTCGTTTGGCCGGTAGCTTTCCCACGGAAGCAAGACTCAGCTCCAAAATCCAAAACCGCACCCTGCCCCACACACACTCTCTCTCTCTGTCACTCCCTTGCTCTCTCTCTCTCTCTCTCTCTCTTGCAAATCCAAAAACTAGGGTTAATGGTGTGTTCCTCTTCCTCTAATTAACGCTTTGATTCTTGAGAACGGTGCATTGTAACACTCGCTGAATACCCGCAATTCATCATAATGGCTTTCCAAGGGAAAAAACTGATCAACAACCCTAATGGTAACTCTCTCACTCCCTCCCTCACCTATTTATTTCTTTGCATTGTATCCATTTTATTCTCTCGATTCTCGATCCAGCGCTCTCTTGTTTTGCCTTGAATTTCTTTCTTGGGCAAAACTTTAATTTCTTATACCAGGCGATGATACTATTATCAGTAAATTGCATTTCGTCCTCTGTTTCGTAATTTGGCTTGATGATTTTTCCCTAATATTCGAGTCTACTGTTTCTGTTTGGTTGTTGGGAAATTGTTATAGAATAAAAGAAACAAATACATATATACATAAACAGAGAAGGGGAGGAACACTTTTAAATTCTTGTTGCTTTTATTTGGTATCATTTACTCAAACAAGTGCCGTTTTGCTTTTCAACTAAACATCAGGAAATGTACAGAATATGCCCTGTTAATTTCTTAAATTTCTAGATGAATCAACAGAGGACATGCTTCCTGTAGCTGATGAGAATTTTAGTAAGAGTAAATGAAGCTAAATATTTTTAACATTAAGGTAAACAATTCCCACCTGACGTAGTAGGTCCTTTACGCTTGTATATTTGATGGACTGCTGATGTTGGCACCGGGAACCTGAATTGGTTTTGTTATGATTGTTATAGAGATGTAGTGGCAGAGTTTGTTGAGGATAAACTATAAAAAATTTCCACGTAGAAAGATTTGATAAAAATTTATGCCTTAACATTTGATTAATTTCCATGAAGAATGGTTAAACAAAAAATAGAAGTGGAAAAGGAAACCTTCACCTAAAAATATGATTACGAAGTTACAAAACATCCTATTTTAAGGGTGGCATGGTCTGTTTAGGGTAAAAAAAAAAGCCTAATATTTTTAAGTTGGTAACAAATTGTCCATTACAACAAAAAACTAACGTAATATAGCCCTTCCAAGTTTTTTTTTTTTTTTTTTTTAGCTTTGCTGTTAAAAGCAAAAAAATTTGTCCATACTGTTCGAAATAACTTATTTGTTAATGCGCTGTTAATGAAATTGTGAAATCATAATGTGAATTAACCTAATCCTAAAACCGCATTATCATGTTGTAGTTTCTACTTGAGCTTGAGATCGCGTTTTCATGCTATGGTTTCTCTATTACCAAAAATCGCATTCTCATATTGCAGTTTCTCCTTTTCCTTTTTAAAATGATAACCCTCCATTCTCAATCAATTTCCCAAATTTTGTCTAAGTCTTGAGAGAACTAGCTAGTGCCTCTACCACTGGTGTCACACATTGTCTTCCACGCCAGTGCTCACACATCCTCCATGCACGGTGCTCCGCCTGTTCTCTCACATTCTTCATATTGCAGATCTTACTGCTCGGCCTCCTCAGGTATTGTTCCCAGCTTGCGTATATATATTGCTTCCAGCCTGTGTGTATTTATATGTATATAAATCTATGTATAAAATGAAGGAGAAACCACAATATGAGAATGCAGTTTTTGATAGTAGAAATCGCAACACAATAACACGGTTTTAGACTTGGCATAATTCACACTATGATTTTATGGTTTCATTAACAGCACATTGATAAATAAGTTTTCTTGGATAGTATTTGGTTATTTGTTTTCCTTTTAATAGTGAAGAAAAAATAATTCTTCTTTCTAGTGGTTTCCAAAAGCACCGTGGAAGCCCTTTTAACCGTCCTTTTAAAAAAGCTCGTTTGATTTGTGCCCTAAATACATGAGGTGAAGATATAATTTAAAGCTATCAAAGCTATCATTTTATTGTTACTTGTTATAAGTACTGTAGAAATATTGGGTGGAGAGAGAGAGAGATCGAGAGATTCCTTTTTTATTTCTACCTAGCTACAATCTAAGTGTCTATGTGATAGAGAGATTTTGTTGAAGGCCATTTGGGTACGAGATAACATGATGGGTATGAGATAGCATGATGTTGTAAGCTCTGGACACCAGATAAGATATGGGAAAAAATGAAAAAATATTAGAAATAGGAAATAGAATAGTATACTCGAGTTTGATTTATGCTTTTCCCTTTTATGTATAGGATTGTAATCCTTGCCTACTACGTACAGGACTACTGCAGCGTATATATACATGCGTAGACAACCCAATTGGTTGTCAAACCACTCCGTTCACACCTTTTTTCTTCATATGGTATCAAAGTAAAGATCCTAAATCCCTTTTTCTCTTACATCAGTTTCATAAACAGTAGCTGACTTGGTATCTGTGTTTGTATCATGACACCAAGTAGCATCTTTTGTACATGATATTCTCAAAGTCAAATCTTTCAGCCAATGTGAAGGCATCCAATCATCATTTTGTCGACTATCCATTTCTGATGAACCGTACAAGCTATCCTTGCTAAATTGTTACCTTTAGATCTCTAGAAGCTTTATCAACTTTGTTTTGGTCATTATAGTGCCAAATCGCGATCTCAATGGACTTTGCAAATGATGAAGTGTTGATTCACTCTGTTTCACAAGACTTCTAGTTTGAAGAAGGCCATAGACATCACCTATCACTAACAAAAACTAATCATTGGAACCTAGCCATGCACAACTTAGCCATGATCCACACACAAAGGTCTTTTCCGGCCTGAGAGCGCATACGCTTTCCAATCGATTTTACCCTTATTCATCGATAGTGACCTCCCTTTAGTGATGTCTTTGGCATCTTTTTCGGTGACGTTTGAATTAGGATGACACTTTAACATTCTAGAATACTTCTACGACCCTCCAAGATCAGACTTACCATGTTTTGATCCTCAATGGCATCGGATTCAGGTGTTGTTTCAAGTGCTTTTCCTGTTGGACTTCATTGATGTTGTTAAATTTGAGATTTTACTTAAAGTCGGTGGTTGAGTTGTAAAATCATAATATTGTACCTACGGCCTAGCACATAAAAACATAGTCTATTTCTTATATTACAATTTCTTCGTCAAAGCTTCCTTTTTGTTTTTTTTTTTTTGGGTAAATGAATAAAGAATTTTATTAATAAGAAGAGATTAAAAACAGGCATCAACAAGATGCCTTTTGCACAAAACCACCAATTTCAACAAAACTCGCAAAAGAAAACCAATCGACTAGTTCAGCTGGGTAGAACTTAGGCGGGCAGATTCAGCCAACGGGCGCATGTCACGAGTCTTTATTATGATAAGAGCCCAATCGGAAATCTTCCTATCATTAGCGCCACAATCCCTAAGAGTTACACCTTCTCCATGGTTGTGCTCCCACTTTTTGGTTGTAACCAATTCAAAGGCCTGTAGTTTAAGCCCATAATTCCCTCTGCCTTTGCTTCTTTCATTCCTACTAACAATGCATTTCCTTGTTCATCCTCCCACTCTCTCACTCTCTCTCTCCCTCGGCCCACCTCA
Organism: Pouteria glomerata; assembly: GCA_035590655.1. NCBI lineage: Eukaryota > Viridiplantae > Streptophyta > Magnoliopsida > Ericales > Sapotaceae > Pouteria > Pouteria glomerata. Next base: position 722,135 of record JAVXUM010000004.1, read on the forward strand.
ACCGCTTCCAAACCACTCATTTCTTATTCTTCCTTGCCTTGCATAGGATTAGGAAAGTCATCTCCACTCTTTGATCAAACTTTCTCACATACAAAAAACCTCCTATCCAAACACCCAGCGGAGGGAGAGGATGGAGTAGAAGAGGTACGTGTATTGCCCCACAAAGGAAGTCCCCTCTATTATAGCTATCTGAATGAAACTATCCCTCTATTGTAGCTCTCTGAATGAAACTATTTTATTGATCATACCTTAGTTTGGCCTCGTATTTTGAGTCAGCCTATACAGCTGTGCCATTTTTTGCGTTTGGCCCAATATGTGTCTTTAGCCCTTCCCCTCGAATATACAAAGTGCAGGCCATCCTCTTGCTCTTCACTGGGAACAATAAGGGCATGTGCCCAATCTAAGATTTGAGCCTATCCTCGGTGGCCCACATTGCAAACTAGTCCTTTGGGTAAGGCCTAGGGTCTTCTAATATGGCCCAAAACACAACTCGACTTCCTTAAAATTAGGGTTGACTTTTACACAACCCGACCTCCTTAAAAATCGATTGGCTCTTACACAACAGACCATGTCCATAGGCTCACTCATTAGCGGCTCAGACGAGGTGGGGACTCAAAGAAAGCCCATCTTCATAATGCCAAGGGATCAAACTCCGAGCCCGCATTTGAAGATTGTTCTAGAGGATTAAAGTTGTATTCTTTCAACTGATGCGATTTGTAATTTATGTAAGGCTCTCTCCCATGTTAAAAGTGCCTTGCTATGTTTCCAAACATGGGCCACCTTCCTCCCCTTTTTTGGCGGTCCTCTTCTCTACACTTTGCTGTAATCTGTTGAATCCCTTGCGATCAAGCTTCTCTTTCTAGCCAATGTTATTTCGTAACTAAGATTGCCAATGATTAGCTTCACATTTGTCAGACCCCACTCATATATCCTTTGACTCTCAAACGAGCCCATCTGTAATATGATATGAGTTTAGTCGCATCGTCCATGGCCATATAGCCCCCACAAACCTCCACTACCTCCCTTAGCTCATTATTGTCACAAAGATGTAGCGGTAACCCTGCAACTTTGATCCAGACCTCTAGCTTTCACCCTTTCCTTGTGCGACAGCCTCGCCCCATCCACTAAAGTATTAGTGACAATCCGTTGAAAGACCTTCCTTGCTTTCATGCTTTTGCTGCAACTTCCACTGTTGGGAGTTTGAAAAAGAATTAGTTCCCTCCCATCAATTTCTCCTTAGCCTTCCTTGGTACACCCAATTCGCTATTCGCCCAATTCTTCACTTTGCTTGCCTCCATCTTTGATGCGTTGATTCCTTCAAACCTCCCAACTAAGTAACAATCGAACAATTTAACCACATGCTTATCCTCTTTTGTTATGCTTGAAACCCAATCCCTTTTTACTAGAACTCTGTTTGCTTTTAGGCCAACTTGCATGTATAGCTGAATTGTGGTCACCTACCGATAGGGCTTCCACTTGGGCTTCGTCTTCCCTCATGGGGTTGTATTTGTTTAACGCCTATGTGTAGTTCCTCCAACCACCCCCATCAATCAACTTAGGTAAGTGGACTGACAACTTCTTGTCAGCTAGGTCACCCTAATCTCCACCATCCAACATCCCTTGGTTCACAATCGGAACACCGACACTATCATCTAGGCTCCCTTATAACTAGTCCAATTGTGCATAGCCTCCCTCTTGATCAACAACTTCCTCCAAAACCCTAGGTGGCCAACTCACCTCCTTCACTAGTTGCAAAATTGATTTTTGCAACATATTTCCTTTCTCTATTTGATGTGAAACAGAAAGAAGCCAAGGAAGGGAAGAAGAAATTTATCAAGAAGAAAAGTAGAGGTGCAGAGAAAACAAAGGCACATAGTCGTCAATATAAATATTGTTCAATCAATTCAAGTCTACTAATCCAATGCAATCAAAGCTTTTATGTAGGATAACCCTAAATTAAAATAAAATCCCATAAATATGAGACACCAAAAATAAAATCCTAACATAGGGAATATAAAAATCAGATCCTAAGAATAAAATAAAATCTTATCTTAATGATATGGAATAAAATAAATTCCTAATAATGTAAAATAAAATCTTTAATATTTTGTTTCAATTTTACATCACTATTATTCGAACACCATCGTAGAGATTGTCTACATCACTGATTCTCTTTGGAAGATTCTTCTTGTCGAAAAACTCTTTGTTCTGACCTTCTGTAGATGCTCTTGTATAGCCTTTTGCTGCAGACATTTTAAAAAAAGTTAGAGAGAAAATGAGGGAAATCTATCCGTGACCGAAATACTTCCAAGCCTCTTTGCTGGATTCTGTGATTTTCTATTCTTTCTGACCATTTCCTTAAATCGTTAATAAAATAAAAACTGAAGTTATTTCTATACCAGAAGTTAATAATGTGCTCCCTAGATTGTCACTTATTATATAGATAATATCATACACTTCAATTTATAGAAGTTATATGTATAACTTTTAGTCTTATCAAAGCCCAACAAAACTTAAAATACTGCATGAATTTAACACGGATATAAAATTAAAACCGAACTAATAAATGGAATATAAATCAATAAAATATTTGCCAAAAAGAATTAAGGAGTAAGGATAGAAAGTAATTAATAGGCGAGTTCCCTTTTATTATATTTAGTTTACGTAATATCTATTAAAATACTAAATAATGTTAAAGAAATTATCGGACGCTATTATTATTTTTGGTAGGTTGGGTGGGAGTTCTAGGGATTAGTTCCACCAAAGATAGGGGTACCCTGGTATAAAATTATATATATGGGCCATCATTATTGTTCCATTTCTTGATATAATAGTGGATTTATTCTTCCATGTATGAAATATTTCAATTAATGCAATTCATATCTCATAATTATCTGCACATTTTGATTTTAGAGGATTTGAATTCATCAACAACTCCTGTGAGATCCTCAAAAGAAGTTTTGTTAGGTTACTCTCTAGACAACTCCAAAGTCGGAATCCCTTATCTACCTCCTCTCCCCCCTCTCTCTAATCCAAAAGCTAGGATTTAATTGTCTCTCTCTTCGTCTAATTGTTACTATAATTCTTAAGAGTAGTATATTATAATATTGATTGAATAGCCAAAAATCATTGACATGGCTTTCGTAGCGAAAAGACTCATGAATGACCCTTACGGTAAATTGTCTTTCTCTCATCTACTCATCTATTTGTGTTATATCATTTGATTCCTTCTTAATTCCATGATAAGTTTTAATTTCGAATGCACTACAATATCACTAAGTTACACCCGTTGTTTAATTATTTTGATTCGATAAATTTTCACTGTTAGGCTAATTTGTTTGTGTTGATGTATTCATATGGATTTTTCTATTTTTGGGAGTGTGGATGGTTAGTGTTGGATGAGTATTTCTGGCGATTTAAGAACAATGCTGTCTATGTTAGGAGATCACTGGAGGCCAGACGATGAGAATTTTGGTTTGGGGGGGAGGGGGGAAGAGTGCATTGGAGTAGAGTTTTGGGGCCATTGTTAGTAAATACTATCACTAGAGGAGTATACAACGTTTTGTCCTATTTAGAATAATATTAGATTTCTTTCCTATTTAGTATAGGATTTGATTTCCATCTGTACTTAGTTTAGGTTTGTTATTCCTATTCCTATTTTGTATTAGCTTTATATTATCAGGTTTTCTCCAAATCTCTATATTTTGATATGGTATTAGACTTATCAATTCACCTGTAAATGTTTCCGCCGAATTGCAATCGACCGACACGCAGCCCTTTTTCTCGCTCGTCGATTTTCATCTTGCATGACCTTAGATTAAGAAAAATTAGGAGAAAAGATTTCAAAATCTCACCTTAGTCTCAGTTTTGATTATTATTTTAGCAAAACACAATCCTAGTAATCTCATTTGTTGCCAACGACCCTTGTCACCTAGTTCCAGTCGTCAATACTCATAGAGGCCTAACATCCAACATCATAGAGACATTAACCATTTGTCGCTTCTCTCTTCTCAACTGATGGTTCAATATCCCACCAAATCTCAATCCAATCAAGTTTCCGGCATAATTGCAGTACCAGGAGAGTCATTTGCCACCAATGACAAAGTCCACTGACCAAGTCTCGACAGTAGCAAAATCGCCACAGGCCCAGACGCTTGACTCAGTTCCTTGCATTTGGCTTCAAATAGTCCACTTTCACTGATGCATTCTGGCATGTAACCTTTCTGACCACTTCTGTGACTACTCTAGCAGACTAGTCTCTAGGGTGGGTTCCAGTGCCTTCGTTGTGCCATTCTGAGCTACTAACGATGAGCCGTCAACATTCCTCATCAAATACCCATAGTTCAAACAAATTTCTAGTTCTTGGTTATCTTATTCCAATTCTAGAATATCCTATTCTAGTCAAGAGTACCTGGTTTCAGTTTATGATTTATTCTTATCCTAGAATATCTTATTTCAATATAACCCAGAATAAACTATTCCAATTTATTCCAGCTCAAAAATTTATGCTTGTTTAATCAAATTTAACTCTTTATTCGTCTCAACGTCTTCCTCCAATCATCGGAATGATTGTTGTTCGTTGTCTTCACGGCCCTTTGTTCATTGTTGTATTCACAATTGCACTGTATTCGAAGGGAGGTGTCCATCTATTTTGTCCTAGTCTTCTAGATTCTAAAAAGTCAACATGAGTCAATCTTAGTCAACAGTTCGAAATTTTGGGAGGTCAACCAAATGTCTAAGTCAACTGTTCTAGAGTTTGAGAAGTCAATTGGAATCAACAGAATTTCATTGCAATCCAATGACCAATTTTATGTTACCCCAGCAACGAACTTTGTGCATGGGTTAAATATGTTTGTAACGAACTTGGAACATATATATATATATATTTATGTATATATATTCTAGCTTGAGGGGGTGTGTTAGAAGTAATAAATATTTATATAGGATTATACATTGTTTCTCCTATTTAGAATAGGATTTGAGTTTTTTCCTATTTAGTATAAGATTTGATTTCTATTTTTACTTGGTATTGGTTTGTTATTCCTATTCCTATTTCGTATTGAATTTCTCATATTACAAATAGAAAGTTAGGCTCCCGATTTTGGGAGTCTAGTTTTTCCCAAGTCCCTATATTTTGATAACTATGAAACGAGATGATTGGATGTCGAGGGAGGAACTCCTTCAATTTATAGTAACCCTAGCCACAAGGAACAGGGTGACTTCCTCCAAAGAACTCTTAGTTTTGGCCACCAATTGATAGATTCTTGTTGATTGTGTATAGAGAAGAATCAGAGTTCTTAAGCCTTACGTGAAGCCTAAGGTAAAGCTCATGGAGACTAAGTGTGAAGAATACTAGACTTGATGGGGATATATAGGTGGATATTTCTTGATTAAAGTGGAGGTGATTCGATTGCAGAACACAGTAAAATTATGCATCCCTCAGCTGACTACTAAGTATGACTAAGGTACCATCACTACCATATGTTGAAGGATTAACTACGCACAAGAAGTTTTGTTCGGTTGTTGGGAAAATTTAATAAAGGAAATAAGGAGGTTGGAAATGATTAAAAGGCATTGATTATGGGTACAAATACGAGATACATGTACAAAGATAGGATACAATGATTTTTAAAATATGGGGATATGGATACGGTATATGACTAAAAAATTAAATTTTTATCTTTTGTTAGATATATAATTAAAAGGATAGCTTTGGAGCTACAATAAGCTTGTTCCATTACAACCTGGGTCATTGGTTTAAACCCTGGAAACAGCCTCTCTAGTTGCAGAGTGAAGAATGCATGCATTTGACTCTTTAGACCCTGCAATGCAAGAGCTTGGTGCACTAATTTGCCCTTTTTAATAGGTACATATTTGAATCTAACATTCACAACAGCCTAATTCAACATTTTAATGCTATAATTTTAACATATTTCTATTTAAAAAGTAGCAAAGACAAGACAAAGGATTTTATAATTTTAGGGGTTTCTGCTGTGCAATCCAAATTGTATCCTAAATTGCTAACCATATTTGAAAAAACAATGTTAAAATAATTGCATACACCACGTGATATCATTCAATTTAGGGACACATTTTGGTATGTTCAATGAGTATGTGTGTTAATACACGTTGGACATGGATACATCTTCTATTTGAGATGTCCATGCTTCATAGGAGTGTGTGTCTGGTAGGGGAAATGGGATGTCTGTATGTCCTGTTATTTTGTTCCTTGCTTTCACTCAAATAAGTGCTGTACTATACTGTTACTGGGTGAATTTAGTCTCTTATTTTCTTTTCAACTAAACATCCAGAGATGTACAGACAAGTCGTGTCCTGTTATTTTATTTATTTATTTTTTCAAACTCCTAGATGAATCAATCGAAGATGTGTTTACATTTAGCTGCTGCTTCAGTAAGATGAAATGAAGCCACAGAATTTTACACATCCATATAAAAATAAAACTCCATCCTGACAAAGTAGGATTCCTTTTAGGGGGGGGGGGGGGGGGGGGGGGGGGGGGG
>JAVXUM010000004.1:759679-769771 GCA_035590655.1 Pouteria glomerata
TAGATGTTCATCTAAGCATTAATGCACTGAGTCTGGGGAAATGTTAACATCTAATCGAAGAATACATCATAGAAGTTGAAATAGAAGAGATCAAAACATAGAAATACAGACATTAAGCGTTGGAATGTACCATTTATGGCATTAAATGAATCCAATTACAGCTTAATCCTGTGTTACACGGACTTGGATACGAATGTCAGGTATTGATATGTTGAAGAATCAGTGAATGAGTTGTGGTTAGGGGTGAAATGCCACTGGGAGCTAGGGGTACCTGGTTCTCCCTGAAATGCGTCGAGTGACTTAATACTGTTCTTGAATTGAAGACTTTAAATTTACAAATTTTTGGGCAAAATGAAGTCAAGCTGAACTCAATGTTTACAAACTTCTCTCTCTCCATTTGTCTTTCGGACCATTGTGTGTATTAAAATACTTTGAAATCACAAATGATGGTGTCAGGGATTATTACTTCCAGAACGAGTCATTGCACCACTAAGTTTGTCCTCTTAGATTTGGAATTGGGAAATAAAAATTTTTAGGCGAAAGATAGATGCCATTTTGGAGTTTTAAGAATCAAATTTCTGTGTTTACCTTATGGCCCCAAAACCTTTTAGACTTGGGGAATCCTTCAAAGCTTCAATTTGATCTAGACAGTGGAAGCTTCATCTGAAGAATGAGTAGTTGGCAATTACTTCATAATCACATCATTTGATCTTACTTTATTTTTGTTTTTGTTTCCTTAGTAACGAACTTGTTTTGAAACCTGATTTCAGGTATGCTTTGCTTCTGACTCGTCATATTCTTTAGCATAAGATTTGTTAGCTTGACACGTCTTTTCATTGCAGATATGACATGTTTTTGAGGTTTGAAGAATCAATTTTCGGAGGAAAGCAAGATATTGAAGTTTCCAGTTTTGAGACGTGTGATAGTTGCAGTGGCACAGGTGCCAAATCTAGCAGTTCCATAAAATCTTGTAGTGAGTGTGGAGGTAGAGGAGGGGCGATTAAAACTCAGAGAACACCTTTTGGAATAATATCTCAGGTAATTACATAGCATATGAGATTGTTATGCAAAGCACCATTCATTATTGATGTCTTTAACTCCCCCACTCCCCCAAACAAACAAACACACACACACACACACACACACACACACACACACACAAAGAAAGAAAAGTAAAAGAAAGATATTGAAGGTGACTGGTGATTGCCTTTGTATATCAAAACATGTGTTACTATTTTCTGGAAGCAGTGAAGCACTAGAAGATGCAGTCTTCTGTGTTGCAGTGCTTTCTGGTGTCACGAAGGTGGCACTGTTATATGCTATCTTGGTTTATAATTGTGTCAAGTTACAAAATGATTTTAATTCTTGAAATGACATCATGTTTCTAATTCTCTCGCCAAAAAATAAAATAAAATAAAATGGCTTCATGTTTCCTACTATATGATCCTCTTATTTGTAATAGGTAAAACAGTAGGAGTCTACGTGGCATGGAGATTCCTTGGAGGGAATCATTACACATTCAACATCTGTTGGAAGCATCTCTGCTTCCTCCCCCTTCTCTCTCTCTCTCTCTCTCTCTCTCTCTCCAGGTGCCCCCTTGTGTCCCAATTTTGAACATGTGCAGGATGTAGCAAGGGACTGAAAAACAAATTTTAATTTGTAAATGAAAAGAAAAGGCCAGTATCAAATTTGAGCCTAGTGATGAGGAGATAGAAAATGTTTCTGAAGCAACATCTTTTGTTTGACCAACAAAGAAGAAGATGACAACTAACCTGTGGATTTCTAGCAGGTCGTATCTGTCTTTGATTCCCAATTCCTTCAAGTCTCTTATAGTTGGACTAAACTCATTGGCTTAGATTCAGATTGGAAATGGTAAAAACCTTGGGGCCTGCCCAGTTTAATATTGAGGGAAAAGTAGTAACCACACAAAGGTTATTAGCATTAGGAGGAAATAGGCTTTCTAAGAAATTGCCTCCATATCATCCCTAGGCCTACATAAAACTCAGTCTTTTCTTTAAGAGTGCACGCCCCTAAATTATTGTTAGTTTGAAGGTTTCTTGTTATAGTTTACTGAAATATTATTACTATAAAAAAAATGTATAATTTTTTTGTCGAGTCCCTGCTACATTAGGTCATGCGTTTTCTGAAAACCACCATGTCCGTGTGTCTACATTGTATTGTGTTCATGTTACCTGTTGGTTACTTTATAGGTTGGGATAAATCAATCATGATGCAGCAATGTTAGCCTTTCCTCCCACGGTCCTACCTAAATTTGTTTCCATGCAAATGCACTTGGGCATGGATTTTGTGCATTAACTGAAGGTGTATGAAGTTACTGCTGACCATTAGAAGTCTCAAGTGATAGCAACAATTTTTTGATGGATAGGTGAGGATGGTTTAGAGTTTTCAAGATGTCTGCATGTAGCTTAGAATTATTTTACTTCTTGGAGGTTCTTTGTCCTCTTTTCATAGCAATATTTGTGAAAAATCATCAGTTAGTTACTACTGTAGCATCACGGCTCAATACTAAACCCTATTTTCTCGCACTACTTTGATGCATGAGTGATAGCATTTCGGTAATGTGAGGGGGGTGCGGTAGACTAAAATTAACGTGGGTAGATATAATAAATATACAACTCAGTGTGGTTTGATAGAGGAAATGTCCTTTAACTAAGTAGAACGGAGAAAAAGGATCCATGTACCCTACCCATTTTGTTGGGAAAATAAGTTTAGTTTTCCAAACGGTATTTTCCCTGCAGAAAAAGGTGTATTGATGCTGGGTCAATTGAGCTCGGTTGGGCCAGGCACTGCTTCACTTTTGTGTTACTTAGAACCCTAATAACCCCATTATCATCAGTTAAACCTCTTCTTAGTGCCCAGAGTTCTAATTGAGCCAATAGTTTAGACCAAATTTAAATGGTGGTGTGTTGTTACTAACTTGCTATCCTTTATTTAAAAATTAACTTTGACATATGCTTTATAGATGATATTATATACTTTCTAGGTATCTACATGCCCCAAGTGTGGTGGTGCTGGCAAGATAATCACTGATTATTGCCGAAGATGTGGCGGCAATGGTAAAGTTAAGTTGAAGCGAATTATTGAAGTGGTTATCCCACCTGGTGTTAGTGATGGAGCCACAATGCAAGTTCGTGGTGAAGGAAATTTTGATAAGAGAAGGTATGACATTAAAATAAAGATTTTTCCCCCACATCGCATAATTTGGCTCTTTCACTCATGTGATGTACTTAGATGCTTAGAACTCATCTTTTGACTTCAAGAGAGATGTAGTTTGGCCAATTTATTATTATTATTGGGGGGTGTTGTTTTGCGGTGCGATGTAGCTCTACAGTTTCAGTGTATGGGGAACTCTAGAGAAGGAAGATAAAAATAAGAAAAAGCAAATGGGTAGCAGTAAATGTGGACTAGTAATTTGAAAGCAAAGAGTTTATGGCTTTTATTCCAAAAAATTGTTATATCTTGATTCTTTTTCAGATTCTATAGCTTAGTGAGTTCTTCGAGGATGGATAGCAATGGTAGCGGCTAGGGTTATTTGATACAATACAAGAACCACGATACTAGGATTTCATTTACCCAAAAAAAAAAAGAACGATACTGGGATTTCTGGATACAGAAACAAGAACCCTATGACAAGAGAAATGCAAAAGACAGACTTTTGGATTTTGCTCTATTACCATGTCGAGTGACAAGGCTTGAGTGGAAGGCTTAACACCCATTAGGTTGTCTGTGCACATATTTATACTCATAGGAATCCTTCGCAGACTGGAAAATGATTAAAATTTTATACAAGAAAAGAAATTAATAAAATCAAACAATAAAATCGTTATTCTAGCTATTCTATATCACTGACAAGCACATTTACCAACAATTATTAATCATGTGCTTTGATCTGGCCTTTTGGGGGCTAAATGACATTTCTATAAGCCCACATGACACCTGACAACTAGTTATGGGTTTATAGCAAAATGCATTAGGTATGGTAAGGCGATGTTCTTTATCATTTTACCACAACATCCATGCACTTCATCTTTAGTATATATGATCCCCCCCTTCCCCTCCTTCCATTTATCATTATTTTTGGTTTCATTTCACTCTTTTGCATCTTGTTAATCAAATGTTAATTTTTACATACCTTTTCAAGTTTTTAGCGTCTCCTTTGGCTTCTTTTGTGAGTTGGTGGAAACAGGAAACTATGCTGGTGTCCTGCCTTAAAATTTTATTTTTCTCTCTTGATAGGTCTTTCTTTTCTCTTATCACACGATTTTAAGTTTTGACACCAATGGGCAAGTTCCTAACAATATATACAAAATTTGGAGGAAATTAAACTAAATAACCAAAATAGAATCAAAGCGTTAGGAAAACAAATGATTTCATTGAATGGAAAAGGGTTACTGAAATAACACCTTTAACCAAAAGCAATTACTTCATGAATTTCTTTGGACAAAAACACAAACCCACTCGCAGCAGCTTCGGCCCTGTTCTATGAGAATTCAATTCAAGTTCAGAAAGCAACCGCAACTAGATTTCTCACCTGAAATCAAAATAGGATATTTGATTAGTTCAATAAGATGCTGAGACAAAGCAACATAGTGGTGAGATAGAGTAGATTGAGTCGAAGAATTTACTTGCCATGCCATCGAGTGCTTGAGCATCAAAACCCTTTTCGATCGATGATGGAGGTTTGCCTTGTTTAGTACAGGAAGAACACACATGGAGATTTACCTTTTTGATTATGAAAATTTACAGTGTCTCTTCTCTGGTTATCAGTTGCAGAAGGTAGGAGAAAGGAAGAAGATGACTTAAAAATGAAAGCCAAAGGTGTTTTTAAAATAAAAGCTTTTTGGAAAAGGCATTCGCATTTCAATGAAAGGCATTTATTCAACAAATGCTTTTGCTTTTTGCGGGCAAATCAATTTGAGCTGAAGGTGTTTAGTGTTTATTTAATATATACCGATAAATTATTGCATATTGTGATCAAAATGTCTACAATTTTTGTTCTATTTCTTTTTTCTTGTTATAACATTGGAAGAAAAAAACCTTAATGTCCCGAATATTTCTCACATCAAGTGGTGATACTGTAATGCTATGCATATTTCTTGTGTCAAGTGGTGATACTGTAATTCTGAATGCAGAGGCATTGCTGGTGATCTCTATTTAGTCGTCCATGTTGAAGAAAAACATGGTATTTGGAGAGATGGTCTCAATCTCTATTCAAAGGTTAATATTGATTACACAGAGGCAATACTAGGGACTGTTATTAAGGTAATACTGATTATCAAACATGGAACAACTTTTCTGCATGCTTCTTATCAAAGTGTTAAGTTATATTGTGCTCATTGCCATGTAGGTGGTCTTCAAGTTTTACTATGTTAGTGTCCATCTCTCGTTTTGCTTTAAAAGATTTTTTTCATAAACAAATTAGAAGCTTTATATCTTAAAATTGCTAAAATAAAAAAATAAATGATAAGGAATTAATAAATGTAACCAAACCAAGCATTTTCCCACTAGATGGGGTTGGCTAAATTAATAAATATAAATTCATATAATTTTTAGCTTATTATTTGATTTTAAAGTTATTTGTCAAAGTTAAAATATGTTTTATAGATGTATAAATTATGCATATGTGTATTTCTCAAGTGTCTAAAGAGTATCTATAACTGTAGATATCACACATGAGACAAGTACGACATCTTCCTAGAAGTGTTTCTGCTTCTTAGATAAAATATAATCTTGGAATGAAATGGAATATTCCCTCCTTCAAAAGAGAAATGAAAATATCAGAATGAAATGGAATATTCCAAGAATGGCTATTCCCATTTTAAATAAGTTCACCAAACAGGATAATAGAATCAATGTGTGAGAATGGTCATTCCATTCTTTTGTCCCAAGCTAGGCTCTAGGGCCATTTAAAATATTTTAGTATCACATTTTTCAAGTAGTTGGGTGGTGGACCATCACAATTATGCTAAATTATTTTTAATGCATTTTACAATTACTTTTCAATGTTCCCCTTTCATTTCTCTTTGGTGTTTTCCCCATTGTGCAGGGTGACTATTATTATGACATTAACTAGTACTAGATAACATAGCTTTGAACTTTCAGGAAAAAAGTTTTAGTAAGTGAAGAATTTTATCATGAATAATTCTCGCAAGTTGTTTAAATTATTGTTATAGTTTCTAGGATGTCAATTAAGTTACCATAAAAGAGGTCCAGTTAATACACTGAATGGCAAAAACTGTCCCTAGTTAGTGATAGTTACCTCTGTTAGATAGGAAACAACTATCCAAATAATATGAATGCCAATTGGGTGAAAGACTGAGAAATTAGCAGAACTTGATGCTTGCTGTTATATAAGTTTAATTGCTCAAACAATCCTAGTCTGTTTTCAAAGGGCTACTGGTGTTATGAATCATTAATCATCATAATATGTCCTATAGAAGCATGATAGTTATATTTAAATTACTTGGTGGTTACTCATAAGTAGTTTGATGATATAAAGGACACTTAACTACAGGTGGAAACTGTTGAGGGTTTGAGAGATCTTCAGATTCCTTCTGGAATTCAACCAGGAGACACAGTAAAAATGTCACACATGGGAGTTCCTGATATGGATAAACCTTCTATGCGAGGTGATCATCACTTTATCGTCAGCGTTCAGATCCCCAAAGTCACCAGGTTTGGCTTTCTGGTCTTCCAAGCTTTCATTGGAGTGGTTTCACTCTTTAACAATTGTTATCTAACTTTTCCAGTTATGTTTTTAATTGCTGAATATGATTGTTGTGGAAACTTTCATTTGTGTAACATTTCATAACCTTTTTCTGATTATACATTAATATTTATATCACAGATTAGAAATATACTGTCAAAATGACAATATACTTTACATGAAGCATTTATTTATTTATTTCCTGAAACAAGCCATATATTTCTTCAAACAAGTCACATGTCGATAGATATTTAGTTAAAAGTTCAGGATTAACTTTGCTTGGAGGTCCCATGCATTTTCTATTTTTTATTTTATGATGAAGGAAAATTTTTGTTTAAATTCAACGTCTATAACTTATTCTCTGTTTTTTGATCTTTAGCCAAGGAATGTGACTTATAAGTAGAACAAAGTTTCTGAAATCTAGGAGATCTTGCTATACAAAGGCAGAGCATCTGTGATTTTTAAATATACTTCATTCATGCATATACTATGTTGCAAAGTTGCCCTGCATTGCACACTGCTAAATCTTGTAGATAGTTTCATCAATGAGATAGATTTTTAAAATTTCTGGATTTTAAACTTCGAATATATTCCTTATGTTGTTTTGGGTATTTATATATATTGTTGAGAGAAAAACAAGTTAATATCAGATAAAGTTGCCCGCTTCTTTAACAACTTAAGCTTTTAGGTGAAATGATGGCTAACACTTTAACCTAGTACCAAAGCAGGCAAAAAGTCTTAAGCTCAAACCTTACCGTGGAACTAAAAAAAATCAGTAGTTTCACGTGTTTGGCCTCTTTAAAAATGTTAGTTCAACCATACATTTTTTTTTTTTTTTTTTTTGGAGGGGGGGTGTTGAGGGACAAATGATTCAGTAACTGTTGTACTGTGTTATTTTTTGGACATCCACTTGCTGACTGTAGTTGGTTCATGGTATTGCCAGTGACGAGGAACATGCACTAATTGAGAAGTTATCTTCACTAAGCGCATCATGTGATCGCCATTCGGCTCCATCCATGGGTATTGGTTTCTATTCACTTCAGCACTCTAGTTGGATAAAATTAATTAAGAATGAATATTTGTGATGGTTGATTTTATTACTTGAATGGATTATTCTGGTTGCTTATTATGATATCTCTCTTGTTACTCTGCCAGAGGCACCTAAGGGTAAATTTGACAATCAAAATCTAGAGCATATTTTAAACCGTGGGAGCAAACGTGTTGCATCAATGTGGGACTCAATCAAGAACTTCCTGGGGTATGCTGAATGTTTAGTTTGTTTTCTTCTTCTATTTTTTAGATGTTTCTTATCTTTCCATTCCCTGACTGGTCTAAACTTTTCATCAAGTAAAAGCATCTATGCCTGATCCTTCCTAAATATCATGTCCATTGGCATTTTGTGTTACTGTTTCTTAGTTCGGCTTTATGATTAGTGTGCAATAGTTGGTATATTAAACCAACGAATGTAAAGATGTTGAACCATTAAGCAGAATCTGAAGTTTAATTTCATTCAAGCATCACATGTACGAAGTCCAAAGTGTGAACTGTGTATACAGAGTCCAAGTGCCATTAAATAATCCCATAAATTCTGATTTCTGGGTTTATTCTGTCTACAGAATGTTTTTCTCCTTTTATTCCTTCACTTTGTCTGTTTGGGAGATACCGTGTTTCAAATTGTGATATTATGCACCGGGTTGACAATATTTGACAGCAAGATGAATCACTTGGCTGGCAAGAAATGGAGGACCCCTTAGTTGAACATCTGCATTAGAAAGGAAAATCAATTGCAACAATTTTATTCGATTATTAGTTCTTCTGGTTTATCACAAACTCTGGGCATCATTACTAAATCATTTTTGGAGTTGCAAATTAGAATTTTGTATCATTCTTGTAGATATGGTTCTGAATGGCGTTATTCAGAAATTATTTGGTGGTGTATCTCATCGGCTAGTTATTCTGTGTTATTTAATGGATCTCCTACTGGTTTCTTTAATTCTACTCGGGGGCTGAGGCAAGGTGATCCATTATCACCTTTTCTTTTCATTATAGTTATGGAAGTGTTAAGTAAAATGATTGAGAAGGTTGTGGGGGCTGGATATCTGGAGGGGTTTTCTGCAGCAAGTAGGAACAGAGGAGTTTGTATCTCTCATCTTTTGTTTGCTGATGATGCAATTGTGTTCAGTAGTGCTGAAGTTAATCACCTAGGTCATTTGAGATGCACTTTGTTGGGCTTCGAAGCTGTGTCAGGGCTGAGAATCAACCTTAGTAAATCAGAAATTATTCCTGTTGGATTGGTATCTGATCTGGACAGATTCGCTGCAGTTTTAGGTTGTAAAAGGGGTGTTCTTCCAACTTTATATTTGGGGATGTTGATAGGAGCCAATGGTAAATCTAAGCAAATTTGGGAGCCTGTGATCGAGAGGTGTAAATCCAAGCTGTCTTCTTGGAAAGTAAATTATCTTTCTTCGGGTGCCAGAATTACATTAATCAGAAGTGTGCTTTCCAGCCTTCCCACTTATTATTTCTCGTTATTCTCTGTCCCTAGCTCAGTGGTTAAGATCTTGGAGAGGCTTCAGAGAGATTTTCTATGGGGGAGGAGTGAAAATGTGTTCAAGCATAATCTTGTTGAGTGGAAGATGGTTTGTAGGTCTTGGCAAGAGGGGGGGCTGGTATAAGATTGATGAAATTGCATAATGAAGCGTTGTTGGGTAAATGGTTATGGAGATTTGCGCATGAGGATTCTTGTTTATGGAGAAAGCTGATTGTTTCTAAATATGGGGTTGATAAAGGTGGTTGGAGTTCTGAATTGGGGCCTTCATATGTTGGTGCAAGCATTTGGAAGAACATTAGGAAGGTTTGGTTGAACTTTGTTAGATGTATTTCATGGAAGCCTGGGTTGGGTGATAGAACTCTTTTCTGGCACCATAGTTGGCTCTCTGTGGGTAGACTTGCTGATATCTTCCCTGACATTTATGCAATTGCCATGGATAAGGAGGCTTTTGTGTCAGATAATTGTTGTGTGTTGGGGAATCGAAGAGTATGGAATGTGCAGCTTAGAAGAAGTTTGAATGATTGGGAGGTGGAGAGTTTTAGCATTCTAATGGAAGTTCTTAATGCCATGTCATTGAATGGTTCGAATGATTTGATGTTATGGGATCCTTCAAAGAACAAGGAATTTTCAGTTAAGTCATTTTATGAGTATCTGTTGAATGATGTGAAGGATGATTTTCCATGGTTGAAGATATGGAAGGCCCCGATCCCTACTAGAGTCATTTTCTTCACTTGGTGTGCTGTGAGAGGAAGGATTCTTACTTTGGATAATTTAAAGCGTAGAGGATATTCTTTGGTTAATCGTTGTTCCTTGT
>JAVXUM010000004.1:772896-796990 GCA_035590655.1 Pouteria glomerata
TCTTCCTTTTGGAGATTTTTCTCTCTTTTTCCGCCGGAAGATCAGATCTGACGGCGGACAGGGCGGTGCTCTTATCCCTCCGCTCCGCCGTTGGCGGCCGTACCCTCTTTTGGAACACCACCCATCAGAGCCCGTGTCAATGGGCGGGCGTACAATGCAAGAACAACCGCGTCATGGCCCTCCGCCTCCCCGGAGCTTCGCTCTCTGGTCAACTCCCCGCCGGCACATTCGGCAACCTGACCGGCCTTCGTACTCTAAGCCTCCGTTTCAATGCCCTCAGCGGCACCATACCCGCTGATCTCGCCTCCTGCGCCGAGCTCCGCAATCTTTATCTTCAGGGGAATCATTTATCCGGCGAATTGCCGGACTTCCTGTTGAGTCTCCACGACATCGTCCGCTTGAATCTCGCTGGAAACAACTTCTCCGGCCAGATCCCAAATGGCGTCAACAATTTGACCCGGTTGAGAACGCTCTACCTTGAAAACAACCAACTCACCGGGTCGATTCCGGAGCTTAAGCTTCCAAATCTTGTGCAGTTCAACGTATCGTTCAACCGTTTGAATGGTTCGGTGCCAGAGAGCCTCCAATCAATGCCGGCAACTGCATTTTCCGGGAATTCACTATGCGGCCGCCCACTTAATTCTTGCTCCGGCAATGGGACCTTTCCGGCCAGTGGAGCCAACATCAACATCAACATCGACAAGGAGAACGAGAAGAAAAAGAGGTTGTCTGGGGGTGCCATAGCAGGCATTGTGATTGGATCTGTGCTGGGTTTTCTCTTATTAATTCTCTTGAGTTTGTTGTTCTTGTGCCGAAAGAAAAGCAGTAAGAAGGCAAGCTCGATCGGTGTTACCACCATGACTAAACAACCGGAAACAGATATTGAGGTCGAGAAGCCAGATGAGGAAATGAAAAATGGGGGATTAAATAACGAGTATTCGGCGGAGGCGGAGGCGGCAATGCCGGCGAACGGGAAAGGGGAGGTAAGCAATGCCGGCGGAGCAAAAAAGCTGGTGTTCTTCCGGAGTGGCCCGGCGGCGGCTAACGTGTTTGATTTGGAGGACTTGTTGAGGGCGTCGGCGGAGGTTTTGGGGAAGGGGGCGTTTGGGACGGCGTACAAGGCGGTGTTGGAGGTTGGGACTGTGGTAGCCGTGAAGAGGTTGAAGGATGTCACCATATCTGAGAAAGAGTTCAGAGAGAAGATTGAGAGTGTGGGATCTATGGACCATCAAAACTTGGTCCCTCTTTGGGCTTATTATTACAGCCCAGAAGAGAAGCTTTTGGTCTATGATTACCTACCCATGGGAAGCTTGTCTGCACTTTTGCATGGTAACAACAAAACACTTATTTCCTTTCTTAGTTTGTGTAACATATATATATATATATATATACACACACACATATATGCGCGCACAAACCAGCGCTTAATCGACTCTTTTGCCTTTGATGATCAATTGTTGTGATGTTTTGCATGCACTTCCATTGAAGGCTTCAATATATGGTAATTGGGATTTTTTTTTCCGTTATTGTCAGTTTGTCTGCTCTCAGTCCCTGCTCTTACAAATAAACAATGCAGTGTTTTGAGAATTGTTATTTTTATTTTTACTTATTTACTATTTATGTAGATCCATTGGTGTTTTGTATCTATGACTAGCTTTTTTGTGGCATTTTGCCAGACGTCTATTGACTGTTTCTTTCCTTCTATCATATGCCCTCGTGTTTTTCCTTTTCTTTTTCTTTCTTTCTTTCTTTCTTTCTTTCTTTCTTTTTTTCCTTTTTTCCAGTCATTATGCTTTTGTTGTTCTGCTGAGATGCTTAAATAAAAGGTCACTTGTCTCCTTACTCTTCTTTGCAATTCTGAAAACATAATTTTAGTTATGTATGGTGGTTATGAGTTTGTTTGTCTTAGTCCTACAACTGTTATAAAGAGAGCCGCAATTGTTTAATCGCCTTTTTTTTGGGTTATTTGTGTGTTTTTCATATTAGTTTTTGTCACTATTTTTAAGTAAATAATTACATCACCAAAGCCATTATCTTCATTAGATAAGGAAATAAAGTTAAAAATTTTCATTAAACGTATCATAGATTGAAGTCAGATGATTAATTGAGCTCTACTGAATTAAACCAAAAGCAAAACAAGGTGTACTTTGTTTCATTCTCACTCACTTTACAGTCATCTCTCTTATTTCTCCGTTGCAGGAAACAAAGGTGCTGGGAGGACTCCTTTGAATTGGGAACTTAGGTCTGGCATTGCCCTAGGGGCCGCCTGTGGTATCGAATACTTGCACTCTCAAGGTTCCAATGTCTCCCATGGGAACATTAAATCATCCAACATCCTTATCACCAAATCTCACGAGGCTCGGGTATCGGATTTTGGTCTGGCTCAGCTTGTCGGACCATCCTCTACTCCTAATAGAGTCGCTGGATATCGTGCCCCAGAAGTGACCGATCCTTGCAAAGTTTCCCAAAAAGCCGATGTCTACAGCTTTGGGGTGCTACTCTTGGAACTTCTTACAGGGAAACCCCCCACCCATGCGCTCTTGAATGAGGAAGGTGTTGACCTTCCTAGATGGGTACAGTCCATAGTTAAGGAGGAGTGGACTTCAGAGGTTTTTGATCCCGAGCTCCTCAGGGACCAGAACATTGCGGAGGAGATGGTTCAACTTTTACAGCTTGCGATAGATTGTGCTGCTCAGTATCCGGACAAGCGGCCTTCAATGTCGGAAGTAACAAGACGGATTGAGGAATTGTGTCGCCCTAGCTTGCGAGATGATCAGCCTGACTGCGTGGATGAAGCTGATTAAGGATTTAGCAGCAGGAATCCAAACATCACCATCATGGTAGGTTAAATTGATGCTTCTCTGGTTGTATTTTTATTTTATTTTATTTTATTTTTTGCAGACATTGAAGGTGTTGGGAGGGGGGGGGGGGGCGGATATCTGTTCCACATTTGTTCTTTGTTGGGTGAAGCTTGGTTGCTGTAATTATTACTTGAAGTTTTACTTTGCAAGCCCACCTTTTTTTGTGCGTTACATGAGATGTTTTAGTTGCTATGGGATGTGGATAATTTAAGATTGTAATGTTTCTTCATTTGTTCCATAATAGGATTATTAGATCTAGATGTAAAAACAACCTTGGTAATGGAGCTGGTGTTTGGTTAAATTATTAGATCAATATTACCCCCCTTGAATTAAAATTTTACACTCAATAGTTCTTGTAATTTGGTGTCTGGTAAAGGAGTTTTAAAAGCAGCAGGAGGGATGGCTGTTTGCTTTTCTGTGGCTGCTGCAGAGGGTGGGTTTGTTCATAACAATGTATGGCAAAATGAATTCTAATTTTAGCCTCTCTCTCTCTCTCTCTCTCTGTGGTGGTATTATTTAAAGTATGAAAAATTCAAAAGTAGAATGCATTTGGCATTATCATATAATTTACTCTTATGTTTGACTCAATGATTTATCAAGAGAAAATGAAAGAAATAAGGGTTTAATTTTTTTTTTCTTGCTTGGATTGTGATGGAAAATATAAAGAAAAATGTATTGGACTTGAGAAATTAAAAATAGTTGAGATGCAATAGTATGCAATAGTAAAAGAACTGAAAGTTGGAGTCCAACTTAAAAGAATTCTTGCCTGGTGCATAGCAGGCTTCTTTTTGCAGGTTTAGAGTGAGTCAAAAAAAAAAAAAAATGGAAGAATGATATATAATTATTGTGCAAGGATAAAGGGGGGATGATGGAGTATTGTACTAACACCCAACCCAGCCAGCCAGTTGCTTATAAATAACGGTGGGTCAGCTGTGAAGAGGGAGAGGGAGGGACAGCCTGATTTTTTCTTTTTTGAGGGTATCCAGAGCTTGAGGAGGAGCTTGCATGCTTTGAAACTTTTTCTTCCTTTGGTGGATTTATAGATGGAGTGATAAGAAATTTGAACCACAAAGACGAGAGAGAGAGAGAGAGAGAGAGAGAGCACGGGTTCAAATTATACAAATTATAGAGAGAGAGAGAGAGCACGGGTTCAAATTATACAAATTTTAAAAGTCGTTCTCTGGACCACAAGGAAAAGAATATGTATTACAATACAAATTTTAAGGGGGCAAAGTCTACCTCTCTTTCGTGTTGAGTTTTGATTTGAATGAGAGTGGGGCCTACTGGGTGCGAATAAATTATCATCAGTATTTTCGCCTCCGGCTTAAGAGCCTTCTCGGTTTAATTTTTCTTGGTAGTGTTGCCGTTTATTTTGCTGAGAAATTGCCAGGAGAATTGTTCTTATTTTGTTGGCGTTTGACAAATAATAAAATAAAATAAAATTTTATAAATTTTTATAAATATAAATTATAAAATTATAAAATATTATCTTTTTATTCATAACACAAAAAACAAAACACTAACTTTTAAATTTTATACAATTTTATACTCACTACACAAAACTCAAGACATTAACTTTTTATTTTATATTACTCCAAACATACCCTATATAGGCCCACACACACATCATGTGTTCCTCCTTTCATTTATTTATTCATTTACTGCTCTTTTTTCTTTTATTATATTTTCATCCAATTTTAAAAAAAAAAAATTTTTCTCCTACTCCTGTTTCTTTCAAAGGAGTTACTTACAGTCATAAAATGAATTGAGATGTTCAAAGGAAATCAGTGTAGTTTACCCAAAGAAAAATTGTTCGATAATTCCATTGCAATAGCAGCAGAAACCTCTACGGATTCAGTTGCGGGGGGGTCTTTCATCAACGCTTATCTTAAAAAATGTAAAGCCAAATCCACGCACACCCCCAAGTTCACTCTTATAAACAGAGTGCTCTCTGCTTTAAAAAACATATTAGCCTTCCTAGAGAAGTTCGTCTTAAAAAAGATATTCACATCTCTCAGCCTTTTTTCTGGTTTTTTTTTTTTTTTTTTTAATTACCTTTTTTCTGGTTATGAAGATGAGAGCTACACCTATTTAAAGTCGTTGCAAATCTGAGACCAACAACCAAAAAAAAGGGATATATTTTTCATTGTTATAAAAAAAAATAATAATAAGCAGTTTACAAACAAGGGTAAAATGGGCAAATCACAGAGTACTGCAATTTAATTAAGGCCTAGAAATCCAAACAAAACAACTCAAATCATAAAATTGGAACCCCACAGTGCCGAGCTGTTGCCTGAATGAAGAAGAGCACATCCCGCTGCAGCTTCAGTTCTTCCTTTCTCTGCAAGGGGCAGTAAACCAAGACAATAATTGATAGTTTAATTTTTCAAAAAGAAAAAAAAAATGAAAATAAATCAGGGCTGGGAAACAGAAGGATCATTAAGATTGAACCCACATTTACAATGTATACAAACACGGAGTTGATTGCCCCACATTTACAATGTATACAAACAAGGAGTTGATTGCTCCACAATACGTTGAAATTATTTTGATGTCAACAACCAATCCACTCTCCAAATTTGATAGGGCAGTTATGAATTATGATTTGTCGGTTGGTTGATCGTCCTTCCAACCTTTGGTTAGCAAATCATAATTTATTGATGCCAGCTGGGACAGATTCTGAAGATCACAACCAAACAAATTAGTGAGAATTTTTTTATCAAACATTATCCTTTTTTTTTTTTTTTAAAAGAAAAGATAATAGTGGGAATATTGGAGATGACACTCGTCATCATGCCAGCCAGGTTAATATGATAGGCTAGCCAAAATAAAAAATAAAATAAATTAATAAATACCTTAAATGAGAAATTACTGAAGGAATAGTTAACGGAAGATCCAGATTCGAATTCTTGGAGACCCCCACATTCATCTCCCTGTTCGTCATCAAAACCGGAAAGAAAATAAACCCAATATTCTAGATAACAAAATCTAAAAAGCCATAAAACTTGATTACTCAAGTTCAGCCAACTTCTGAATAATACAGTACCAGTTCATCATGGCGATTGCTTGTGCAACTGCTGCTACCACTTGTGCTACCATTCTCACTGTCCTCAAACTCACTACCCGCATAAACATGTTCATCTGTAGGATCCCATGAGTAGCGACTTGTAAAGTAACTAGTGTCAATCACACTCTCTGAGGACGGAACAAATGCAGCCTGTAAAAAGTGATGAACTTCATGTTATGTGATAATCACTAACAATTAATGCAACCTTTCTATATGGTTATGTTTGACATAACACACCTTCTGTCTAGCAAGGGTGTCCCAGTTAATATCCCTGAAAAATGGATGCTGCTTCACCTGGGTAATATAAATTTCATCTCAATCCCCATATCAAACGCAATTAAGAGAACTTGATTTAAAGATGACCAAGACAATCAATTCATATTAAAGCAAGATCACCTCTGATGCTCCTCTTGCTCCTAGTCTCTGATGAGGGTCTTCTGTCAATAACCTGGAAATAAAATGCATTGGCAACCTCTTTAGTAACTACCCCATAATAATTGACTGAAAATATTGGTAAATTAAAAAAAAATTATAATAAGATATAATATAATTAATTAATAAAAATGTATTGCAGAAATTTAAGAGCCAATTCCAAAGGGCAACTCCTGTGCATAAAGAAAAACACATTAAATGGGCCCAACAATATATATTGAACTAATTCAACACATATATACACACAACACACAAGCATATGTTATTGAGCAAATGATCGGCTTAAAGCAACCACCCTCCTTACATAAGAACCTTTGAAGTGAATTTAGAGTCTTGCCTAACTATTGACTAAACCGTCAAAGGTTGAACAAATTACTCAAAACCCTAACTACACTACAGCACCTGCTTGTGGCAAGAAATTTGTAAAAACATTTCAATCCACACCATATATGCCTAAATTGTGTGCTATATTTCATGCATCAATACAAGGGCAGAACACGATAGCATCTAAATACTGCATATAAGTAAGTTATTCTGCATAAACAAATAATATCATATTAGAAGCTACCAATTGAGAGAGAGAAAATTAACAAAAAGATGCTGAGTTTATTAAGGATTGATTATAGGGCACGTGCTCATAATATTGATTCATTCGTCAGTAAAAATGATGTTAACTATTTACCAAAAAACATAAATAAATTGATGTTCGCTGCGATTTAAGGAAAAAATTACACTTTATACCATTGTATTTTGCACCGTATCTCAATTCAAGACAGCACCATCCTTCAGCTGGAATAATTAAGCACTTATATTTTTTTTGCAATATCAACCTTCTGTAAACTTTCACTAGGGTTTCATCCAGTAAATGACGAACATACTCTTTTTAAGTTGGCCGCATAAGCCCTAATGGAAACTCTAGAAAAGATCAAATTGCAAAACTACTTAACATGTAAGGGCATAATTGTTATAATTAAAAGAAAAGGTCTTGAAGTGAGGTTTGATGTAAAGCATTGAGGATATAAAGCGTAATTTATACAAAAATAATCTAGAAAGGGGTGTTAAAAATCAATCTGTAAGCATCTCGTGAGATAAAAAGTGATGGTAATCAATAATATAAACCGCCAAAATAACAAAATTCCATTCAAAGGAATGCCAAGAGATATTTTTTATTTTAAAAAAAAAAAGCTTTTCTTACCTATCAGTGAGATCTTGTGCTCCATAGCTCATTTCTTATAACAAAATTCCATTCAAAGGAAAACCAAGAGATAATTAAAAAAATGCTTTTCTTACCGATCAATGAGATCTTGTGCTTCATAGCCCATTTCTTCGGGTACCCGTGGCCAAGGTATTTTTCGGTTGAGAATGTTATCGAATATTATCTAGCAAAAACACAAGAAGCAGACAGCCACATAAGGAATACTAGATCAAACCACGAATAAACACAAGCAACAGATATATTTAATCTAAACTTCCAAAACAGATACATTTGACAGTAACCACTCCAGAATAAATAAAATACAATTATAATTTAGTACCTTACCATGAGAAAAGATTCAAATGCTATCTATATATAAGATTTTTTGAGTTCACCAACAATTGCATTAGAAGATATATTATATATATGTTTGGCATAAATAAAACAAAAAGCATATATAGTCACTAAACACTTCCCTAAGGACCCGTGCAATAACCTACAAATCATGTGAACCAGGTTAACCCATGAAAATTCCATGTTTAGACTCAAATCTCCAAGGAAGAGTCTGTTATGGCTAGAGAAGAAGATAGCAGAATTTGGAAAGAAAACAGAAACTAAAACTGAATTTTATATTTCTGTTACAGTACAAATTGTCTTCCTCTAGTTCTATTTATTGACCTCGTTACAGGCCAGCTATTTCTAACTACTTTTCCCTCCCTTTTTCCTAACTAACTCATGGATAACTGCCTAACTACCTCCTCCTGTTACAGCAGCAGTTAACAGTTCCTCTTCCTTTGGTAGGTTGTTATTAACTACCAACTACTTAATTTTCTATCATAACACTCCCTTCCCCCCTGGTAGCTGCAACTTGCAGGCCACTGAACCAGCCCTTTCTATGACCTGGTAGGGCCCATGGAACCTAGGAGATAGCTTCAAATTTTTAGGTAGAGCCACTGAAGATTGTTTGTATGGTTGCAGCCTGAGGTAGACCCAATCTCCAACTAAAAATTCCCCCTCAGATCTGCCTTTGTCTGCATTTTGTTTCATCCTTTGCTGGGCTTGATTCAAGTTTTTCTTTATTTGTTGAATGATACTTCTTCTCTCTTGCACCCAATTCTTTACTGCTGCTACTGCCGATGGTTTGTTTAAGCAAAAAATGTGATCAGGTGCCTCTTGACCATAGACTGCAAAATAGAGAATAGTTTTTATAGCTGAATGATAGGTGGTATTGTACCACCACTTAGCTAGTGAGAGCCACTTAACCCACTATCTAGGGTGATCTCCCGTCATACATCTTAGGTAATTTTCCAAACATTTGTTTAGGATCTCTGTTTGGCCATTGGATTGGGGATGATAAGCAATGCTAAGGCACAACTTACAGACCTGGAGAGTGAAGAGTTCATGCTAGAATTGACTTGTAAAGACAGCATCTCCATCGGAAACAATGGTGGAAGGAAAACCATGAAGTTTGAATACTTGATCAAAGAATAACTTGGCCACTTCCTTAGCTGTATAAGGGTGGCCTAGAGACAGGAAATGCCAATATTTTGTGAGCCTGTCTACTACCACAAAGATCACTGTTTTGCCCTGAGAATTAGGTAGGCCATCAATGAAATCCATTGAGATGTCACTCCAAATTCTATTTGGAATGCTTAGGGGTTGCAGTAGCCCTGAATGTTTCACATTCTCTCCTTTGAACCTTTGACAAGTATCGCATTCCAAGACAAACCTTGTCACTTCTTGTTGCAGCCCTTTCCAATAGAAACTCTGTTGCAGCCTTTTTATTGTTTTACTTATGCCTGAGTGCCCTCCTAAGGGAGAATAATGGAACTCTTCAATCAATTGCTTCCTAATGTCTGATTTTCCTACCACCAACTTGTCATGATATGTTAAGTTTCCTTGTTCCCAAGCATATCCAGCATGGTTCTTGCCTTGCTGCAGATCCTGAATCAGTTGTTTGATCTCTTTGTCTCCCTCCCAGCTTAACTTCACCTATTCTAACCATCCAGTGGACACACAAGGCAATGCATGAAAACTTACTACTGTATATGCGGCACCAGTGAATTCCACCCTCCTTGATAATGCATCTGCAGCTTAATTATCCTTGCCATTCTTGTAAATTATAGTGTAATCAAAGCCCAAAATCTTAGTTACCCATTTCTGTTGGAATGGAGTATCCACTCTTTGCTCTAATATATACTTGAGACTTTGGTGGTCAATTTTGGTGGTGAAGTGCCTCCCCAGCAAATAGCATCTCCATTTTAATACTACCAGGACAACAACCATTAATTCCTTTTCATATGTTGAGAGGGCTTGATCCTTAGCTGCAATTCCTTTGCTCCAATAAGCTATAGGATGTCCCTCTTGCATCAGTACAGCTCTTAGACCCATTCCTGAAGCATCAGATTCCACCACAAACTCCTCCTCAAAGTCTGGTAAAGCAAGCACTGGGGCAAAGGCCAATTTTTCCTTGAGCTAGTTGAAGGCTGCAGTGGCTTCCGAAGTCCACACAAAGGAGCTTTTCTTCAATTAACAGTGGAGAGAAGAGCAGACTGTCCCATAATTCTGGATGAACCTTCTGTAGTAACCTGTCAAGCCCAAAAAACCCCTTAACTCCTTGACAGTGGTTGGTATTGGCCAAGTGTTTATGGTCTACAGCTTTGTGGGTTCTGCAGCAACTCCTCTTTCTGACATCAAATGGCCTAAATATTCCACTTCAGTCCTTCCAAACATGCACTTGCTCCTCTTAGCAAATAGCTGTTGTTGTTTCAACCTTTCCAAGGTCAGTTGTAGGTGCTGCAAATGTTCTTCCCAGGAATGACTATAGACCAAAATATCATCTAAGAACACTAGTATGAACTTTCTTAAGAAGGGTCTAAAGACTTCATTCGTTAAACTTTAGAATGTAGGGAGCATTAGTGAGCCCAAATGGCATTACTAAAAACTCATAGTGTCCATCATGGGTTCTAAATGCAGTTTTCTCTATATCAGTGGGCTTAACTCTGATTTGATGGTAGCCGGATCTCAAATCTAGTTTAGAAAAATACTTGGCTCCACACAACTGATCTAATAATTCATCTATAACAAGTAGTGAAAATTCATCCTTAACAGTGACCTTATTTAGTGCTCTATAGTCTATACACATTCTCCAAGTACCATCCTTCTTCTTAACTAAGAGCACCGGAGAGGAGTAAGGGCTGATGCTTGGTCGTATGATACCAGAATGTAACATTTCCTTTACCTGCCTCTCAATTTCAGCCTTTTGAAAGTGAGGATACCTGTAGGGTCTCACATTTGTAGGCTCGGCTCCCGGTTTGAGGGGGATACAATGATCCTGTGATCTGAAAGAGGGCAGCTCCTTTGGTTCCTGAAATACTTCTGCAAACTCTGAGAGTACGGCTTCTATCTCCTGGCCATAATCCCCTGCTTCCTTGTTGACATCAGCCTGCAGTGAGCACAGCTGTGCTATGACCTCTTGTGGCTGCTTTTGTAGATATTTCCCTATCTTTCTAGAGTCAACCATCTTTATTGCCTCCTTCCTCCTCCCAACAGATGTTTTCTTCCCCTAAGAGAAAATTCCATGCTCAGATTTCTGAAATCCCACTTGACTGTCCCCAATGTGGCTAACCAGTGCATGCCTAATACCATGTCACATCCCTTCAACTGCAGGATCCTTACATCAGCTTGGAATTTGGCTCCCTGCATCTCCCACTGGAAGTTCCTGCACATAGCTGAGCTTATGAGTCTTGTCCCATCAGTAACTACAACCTGCAAAGGGTCAGTTTCCTCAACTTCAGTGCTGGTCCTCTTTGCGACCTCAGCACTCAAGAATTATGACTACTCCATGAATCAATCAAGATTATAAGGAGTTTCTTCTTTACATTTCTCTTCACCCTCATAGTTCTATGAGAAATGGACCCAGTAATTGCATTTAGAGAAATCTGCGACTCCTCCTTCTGGATCTGTTCTTCTTCTTTCTCTTCTTCTCCCTCCATATTCTGGGCTAATTCCTCTTCATCCTCTTAAATAGCATGCAGTTGTTTCTTGCTGCATATATGGCATTTTGTGTATTTCTCATTACATTTAAAACATAGCCCCTTAGCCTTCTTCCCTTCTAAGTCCTTAGACATCTCCTTCTTGTATTGATCTCTGCTGCCCACATTCTTTTGATCTCAAGCAACAGTAGATGGTTTAGACACCATTTTTGTCTTCAAGATGGCTTCAATGCTAGATTCTTGTAATTTTGCCAACCCTATTGCATTGGTTATGGAGTTGGGCTTGAACATCAATACTCCTGATCTAATTTCCTCCTTTAATCCACTTGTAAAACAGCTAACAAAGAAGGACTTAGGCAAGTTCTGAGTTTGGTTGGCCAAGACTTCAAACCTTTCTTGATAAGCCTTAACTGTGGAGGTTTGCTTGAGCTTAGTTAATTCACCCATTGCATCTTCATAGGAATTGGGCCCAAATCTTGCTAGCAATCCATGTTTAAACTCCTCCCATGTGATGTGATGATGGCATCTCTTGAACTATCGGAACCACTACAGGGAAGACCCTTCCAACTGCAGCGCTGCCAACTTCACTTTATCCTCATTGTTCACAGCATTATACTCAAAAAACTCACATTTATACAGCCACCCACTAGGATTTTCCCCATAGAATCTACGAAAATCAATCTTGACAATTCTTTGATAAAAGGGAAAGGAGGAAGGCTGAGAATTTTCTGACATTACTGGGTTTTCACCAAGAGCATGAAACCCTGTTGGAACAGTCTCGAATTCCTCTGGTGGTTGCCCCTTTGAACCTCCACTTCCTTCTTGATGTAACTTCCCATACACATGGCTTGCCATTTCATCATGCTTTAGACTCATCGCTACAATCATCTCTTGAAAATCTCCCAACCCTCTAAGAGATTTCTTGATCTCCCCTATCTTCCTTGCATTCCTCCGCTGCCTTCCCTCAAAAGTCTAATAACTTCCTCCATCTTTTTTGCTTCTTGCGCTGCTCTAGTTCTTTTGGCCATGGTGGTTTTCTCTCTAACAGCAGGCCAAGAATCAGCCTTGCTCTGAGACCACTGTTATGACTAGGGAAGAAGATAGCAGAATTTGGAAAGAAAACAGAAACTGAAACTGAATTTTATATTTCTCTGACAGTACAAATGGTCTTCCTCTAGTTCTATTTATAGACCCCGTTACAGGCCAGCTATTTCTAACTACTTTTCCCTCCCTTTTTCCTAACCAACTCATGGATAATTGTCTAACTACCTCCTTCTGTTACAGCAGCAGTTAACAGTTCCTCTTCCTTCTTTTGGTAGGTTGTTAGTAACTACCAACTACTTAATTCTCTATCATAACAGAGTTCCCTTGGATTTCAATACCCCTTGATAATAGGAACTTGAAATACAATTAATACCATCAGCTAAGCTGATCTGGATGGCACAACATACTGGTTTCTTGACGCTTATATTAATCCTTAACACAGCCAGAAACAAAATAAGCCCCCTCAGTCACAGCAGTAAGAAATGGATGTTTATATTGTCACGTAGCTCTAAAAATCAAGGACAAGATAATGGATTTGTGAAGACCCACATATGAAGAGCCAGGTGTCAGCTTTGGATGGCACAACTAACTGGTTTCCTGAGCCTTACCTTCATCCTTCACAGAATCCGTAACAAATTGATCCCAATCTTTAATAACTATATAACAAAAATCACAAGAGAATCCTAAACTACCTATGGATTTTATTTTTTTAATAACAACTTTCTTTGAGGATGCTGTAATATCTGGTTAGGATTACAGTGGAGTCTCAAACTCTTGGCCTTGAAACATTTTTGTACTGAGATGGCATGCCTTTGATTCTTTTTAATAAAATTCTCTTACTCATCAAAAAATAAAAAGTCCATTTTTGGTGGACGAGTATAGTCCAGGAGAATAGAAGGGAAAAAAACCAAATATATAAATAATTACAGCAAAAATTAAATAAGACTGTAACCTGAGGGTGCTCTGCATTGAAAGGAGGAATCCCAACAATCAACTCAAAAAGGATAACACCCACAGACCACCAATCCGCAGTTGCACCTGAAGAAACATACAACACAGAACAATGAATTCTGCCACACTAAGAAGCAGCAACCAAATAAGACACAACCTTGTAAATAATACGGGAAAGAAAAATGACGACTTGAGTGCCAATGTGGCTATAAATTTACCACATAACAGCTCCATGAAATTCTATCCATGGTATCAACAAACTTTTGCACTTGTATTCATAATTTGTATCAAGGTTTATAAGTACTAAAAAACAAATAAGAAAAAGAATTCCTCTTTAGTTTAAGACAAATGCCTTAGAAGGCCATTCTAGCAACCATAAAATGAGTAAGGGTCAAACAAACCATGCCCTGTCCCTAACAGAATCTCAGGAGCCAAATAGTCAGGCGTTCCAACAGCAGAACGTTTCTTTCGCCTTTCTCGTTGATCCTCAGATACAGAAAACTGAGAATCTTCTTCTCCCAGTAGCGTTGTGCCACTAACTGCTGGACCAGATAAATCATCTGTGCTGTTGATGAGACCAACCTTTGAAAGCCCAAAATCTGTCAACTATATATTAAATGAAGGGCTTGTAAGATTTAGCCAGAAATACCCACGACCTAATTATGAAATATAGCAAAAATGGATAAAATTATGTGAAATAATATATCAGAAAAATTTTGAATGACTAGATAATATTTTCAACCACGCAGTCTAATTCTTGAGCCAATTTGATGACCACTGAGACTCTGTGCACATGCATGCATAGCAAATTGAGAAAGATATTAGCCAAACAAGTAAAAACCATTCAAGGAAATTCAGGGAAAAAAATAAGAAAACATAGTACCTTATAGCAAGGAAATCAAGATGCTGAAAAAATATAGAAATTAACTCGCAAAATTTACAGTTACTGGGAGAAACTACTGAGTGGGCCACCTTACAGGCCACCTGAATAAGGTACATATCAAATGCACAGTTACTTGAACATGCAAAGAAGCTCATCCAAGGCAATAGAAACACAGGTCCTAGTGCCCCTGCTAAATTAAACAAATAATGAAATCAAAACAAACTACTCGTTCTTCTTCATTGCAACGCTTGGTTCCATTGATAATAATTGAACAAAAGAAGAGCCATAAAAGGTTTTCCAAATCAAAAGTGTCTTTATCTCCAAGTATTTTTACCTTCATTTCTCAATTCCCCTCCAAATATACTTCATAAAGAGCTTGAAAGGAAGTAGAAGAATCTTTTTTGGTTACCCTAATTCAAGTTCAAGTGACCAAATTTATGAAAGCTAAATCCAACAGCTAGTCATATTTAGATGCATAAAATGGAAGAAAATGTTTAAAAGTCAATATTCTGTCAATCTTTAAAGTCAAGATTCTGTCAATCTCTCAAGATTTTATGTATCTTTAACTAGAGTAATCTAGGATGTTGATAAGGGAATCAAATCTAGTTTATTTTGATTCGTACTATCCATATTTACTTTATAGTTCATTACAAATACAAGCTGAGGCAAACCAATTTGGCATGCACTACAATACATAAAATAATGCTTTGCATTAGAGCAAGCGCCTCCCATAGTGAATTTCTCCACTTATTTCCTGCCTTGCCGGCATGCAGCAAGGAAGACACCTGTTGGAAACTTTCCTAATTATTGTAGTTTCCGCAACAGATTGGTGACATTCTTTTGCAGTAACTTTTTCAACGATTCTTTTGCTGGAAATTCACAACAGTTTTCTCACAGTTTGCTGCAGTTTTGCAACCTGTTCCACAACATGTTTCATGCCATTTTATAGCTTTTTTTGTAGTCAAGTTGATGCATATTTTGTTGACAATATTTGCCCTTTTGTTACCTGTTTCTCCATTTTGTCCAACTTTTCCAATTTCCCGCACAAATCTTGTTTCCATTTGTCAACAAGGGGGCAGAAAAAAGGGTTAAATTTAAAGATATGATTCTACAACCCTCTTGTTGCTTGGTGCTTTAGCAGCAAAACCCAAATTGTTATTGATGGAGACTTGATATTTGGCCACCTTTGTGTTTGAAAATGATTGACCTATGTTTGTCTATCATGATAAGTCGAGTTGGCTTATCCTTGTTGGCAAATCAAATCATTTGAATTATTTGTCTGCTTCACTTGATTGTTGAAGCCTTGTTCGTGGACCAAAACTTGAGCTCCTTTGTTATCTCCTAAAAGAGTTATTTTCATAAATCAAATTGATTTATCAGGTTTTGTTCGCAATATTCCAATTCAAATTTTGAAGCACCATTCAATTTTGCAATCCAATGAAGATTGCCTTCAAGTTTGAAGATTCTTGGTATTCAAGATGAGCAGTTCAACTTAAACCCCCCCCCCCCCAAAAAAACAGAAAAAAAAAACGGTGAGCAGTTCAAATTCACCCACACTCGTCTTGCAGGGGGAGAGTTGAGAGAATATTTGTTAATCTCTCAACATTCAATGAATCTTTAATTAAAGTATTTGAGGGAGTTTCACAGGGATCTTGTATCCATATTTAGTTTCGCAAGGGGGAACATCGTACAGGTCCAATTGGACTTACTAATATTTTATTAGCCACCAGGTTGGGTCAAGCCAAGCCTACAAAACTTGGGCCTAAGTTTTGAATCCCAATCCCTCCTTTAACATATTAATTTTTTAAATATATTTTAAGTTATATTTTTAGATTAAAAATAATTTTAAAAATTAATAAAAATATATAATTTAGAACTAAAATAAATATTTTTTATATGTAAATATAAATAGAATAGTACATAATCACATAAAATATTAAAAATATACAATTTTTAATTGATATGGACCTGGACCAATTTTCACAATCCCAAGGCTGGCTTGTTTAGTTAAACGGGCTCAAAATTTTTCCCAAGCCTAAAAAAAAGACACGCTAGGCTTGAGATGTCGGTCGTCAAGCTTATGTCCATCCCTGAGTTCATTATAAATAAATGACGAGGCAAACCAGTTGGGCATGCTCTCCAATACAAAAAATGATGCCTTTAAAAAAAAAAACCACCAGATCATCATAGCCATACTGCCGACTTCCAGATTCAAGTTTAACGTTAATGATTCTCATATGACTTTTAACCAAAAATGGTATCAAAGGTTTTGCTAATTCTATTCCCATTTTCACCAAGGAAAACAAATCTGAAGCCCAATAATGTAACTGGGCAAATCTGTCTGATAACAAAACTGAAGCATAAATTGCAATCCACAGTATTACACTCCCCCCCGACACGATTTCTTTTTTCTCGCCCTTTTGCACTCCTACATATACGTGCTTCCTGGAAGCAAACATTTGTTAAAAAAACACACACCATTGTGCATACAGATATTCTAAAAGAAAGACTCACCAAGATGAAAACAATTTCATTTATCCTCAAAATTTCATATGAAGTGCAGACACCAAAATGGGACATGCACGCGATAGGATATAGGCATGCTAACAAGACAATCCTAAAAATGGGATGTTGAGGATGCATAACCTTGTCAACATATTTATACATCTTTATGCATCTCATCTGAGAAAAGTATTTCCACTAAAAAAAATGTAATTTTTGAAAGATGAAACTCCTCAAATATAATATATACTATGAAAACTCCTCCCATTTACTTTCCCGCTACATTATTTTGCGGAAATACATGTCTCTGTTTAAAGTTGTCCGTATACTTCTTACAAATTTTGCAAACAATGCCTTCCTTTCGGGGAAAAAAAAAATCAAGGATATTTGAGAAATGTAAGTTACTTTCCTAAGACATTGGTTCTATTAAAGATTCAACATATAACTAGTATATCAACGGGTCTAAATTGCTGTTGACTTGTACAGAAAAATAAAAGTTCATTTCTAGACTAGAAATGTTAAAGAAGCCAGATTCTCCAATAATGGTCTGATAGATCTTTTTGTCCAACACAAGCGCGATCCTCCCTTAAAAGTATCCGTGTAAGCTCATGTAAATCAGAAAGAAACAAAGGCAAAATCAGAAAATATGTTCACCTTAATATGACCATCATGTGCAATCAATAAATTATCAGGCTTTAAGTCACGATGAACCACCCGAAGTGAATGCAAATATTCCAATGCAAGCACCTGCCCATAATAACTAAACCTTAGATCAAGACCAGAACAGATTGTAAACAATAAAATTACGTCCAAAGAACTTAAA
The DNA here is from genome assembly GCA_035590655.1 of Pouteria glomerata. NCBI lineage: Eukaryota > Viridiplantae > Streptophyta > Magnoliopsida > Ericales > Sapotaceae > Pouteria > Pouteria glomerata. The sequence continues at coordinate 790,650 of JAVXUM010000004.1, forward strand.
TGCTTACAACTTCTGCTATATATACACGAGCAACGTCTTCATCTAAGCAGCCTAGATTTCTCAATAGTGAATATAAATCTCCCCCGTTCAAGTATTCCATCACGAGATACAAATTTTCACGACAAGTAAATGAATAAAAGAAGCGAACCTGGTAAATTTGACACTCAAGTTAGAATGAGAACCATTTGATGGTATGATAATAAACTTTTGTCTAGTCCTGCTCACCACAAAAGGATTGCGAACTGATATTAAAATATCACGTTCTGCCAATATACTCTCAACAGCATTTTTACGAATCATATCCGCCTTTCTAAGAACCTGCAGAAAAAAAACTTTGATATGCAATACAATTAGAATCTGCCCGCCTTTAACTGCTCAGAACAGAAATGCCAACATTATACCATTAACCAATAAAAGATCAAAGAGTTAAATCCCACAATTATTGGGCCCATTTGCAATGAATGAAGAGATGATCAACTGACAAGCATGTGAGATGAGGTTAGCGGAATTCTCTTGGGAAAGATGCCCCACTACTAGGGTTTTCACAAGATCACTACAACAATGAAGTCAGTCTTTTTGAAGACATGAACTCCAGACGGAGGACCGAACAATGGTGAGGAAGTATACATCGGAAAAGAAGATGGTTCAGAGTAGATCGACCACGATTGATTTCATAACGGAGTAAGATGGGATTCATATCATCAAGCGAGTTATGTATCACTCGAAGATGCTTGATCTGGTTGTTTCAGAGGTGGGGTGGATTATTCTAAGACTAGGTGAAACAGTTAGGTTCGACAGTTACCACAGAAGGCTGGGAATCTGGAGGAGGGAAGAAGAGCGATTATGGCAACTAGGTTGAAAGTAGAGCAGAAAAAAGATGTGGTGGAGCTCAAGGCATTTACCCCAAAGGGCAAGGCTAGCGTGAGGCTATCAGAGATCTTCAGAAGAAAAGGGCGGGAACACTACATTGAAACATTGAGAAGGTATGACCCTAGAGGAAACAGGTGGTTGAAATGTGAAGCAAAAGCACAGGAGATACTATTTTATCAATGCGGGATAAATCCCAACAAAACCATTTAGAAGAAGTCCCTACTATGTGACAGGGAAACTTACTATTAGATGGCAAGACCATTTCATCGACAACTTCTAACATTTCAAAATTAATTGGGCAATGAAGAAAATACAAGTACATCTACCATTAATAACTGGCCTACTGCAAACAATCAATGATCAAATCCAGGAAATAACACAAACAAATCACCCATCAAGACATCTTCAGTGCATATCTGCCTAGTTAATAATTTAATTGCAGCAAACCATCAAACCTGGGTGTTGTAAGTAGAAGAAGAATTTCTTTTTCATATATTCGGGTGAATTACAACATTGCCCATATATACACCAACTACCTCAAACAGAAAAGGAAACAAAAATAATTATCCTAATCAAATCCTAATCAAACCCTCAATCAAAGGAATTTAAATGAATACGCTATCTCCTATTTTCGAAATATATTTACATATATTTTCCAACACTCTCCCTCAAGCTAGCGAATAGATATCATCTATTCCCAACTTGGTAACAATTATTTGAAACCTGGGATTACTTAAACCCTCAGTAAGCACATCTGCTAGTGGGGAATTCATGGACACATAAAGCGTACAAATCAAACCACTATCTAGTTTTTCTTTGATGAAGTACCTGTCCACCTCGATGTGTTTGGTTCTGTCATGCTGCACTGGATTATAGGCAATACTAATTACTGATTTGTTATCGTAGTAAAGTCTCATTGGACCCGCCCACTTAATCTTTAAATCTTCCAAGATAATCTTCAACCATAGTAGCTCACAAACAGCCTGTACCATTACTCGAAATTCTGATTCAGCACTTGACCTCGCCACCACATTTTGTTTTTTGCTTTTCCATGTAACTAAATTTCCACCAAGAAAAGCACAATACCCAATTGTAGATCTTCTATCAGTTACTAATCCCGCATAATCAGCATCTATGTATGCTTCAAATATAAGTCCAGCATTCTTTCGGAATAAAATACCTCTTCCTGGAGTTCCTTTAAGGTCGTGCAATATTCGATAAACTACATGTAAGTGAACTTCTTTAGGGTTAGGGTTATGTATGAACTGGCTTACTACACTCACAGCATGAGCAATGTTAGGCCTAATGTGAGATAAGTAAATAAGTCTTCCAATCAATCTTTGATACATTTCCTTGTCAACAGCAACATCTCCTTCTGCCTCTGCAAGTTTGTGATTAGAATCTATTGGCGTACTTGTAGGTTTGCACGCTAACCTCCCTGTATCTTTCAAAAGATCAACAATATACTTCTGCTGAGAAATAAAGATTCCTTTCCTTGAGTGTGCCACTTTAATTCCCAGAAAGTACTTCAATCTTCCTAAATTTTTAATTTCAAACTCTTTTGCTAGACTTTGTTTCAGATTTTGTCTTTCCTTCTCATCATTTCCTATCAATATCATATCATCAACATATACTAGCAAGGTTGTAACTCCCCCTGAATCCGAGTGTTTGATAAAGAGTGTATGGTCTCCTTGGCTTTGTTTATATCCCATTTTTAACATTGCTTTGGCGAATCTTTCATACCAAGCTCTTGAATATTGCTTTAGTCCATACAAGGCCTTTTTCAGTCTGCACACTTTATTAGCTACCAAATTCCCACGAAAACCAAGTGGAATTTCCATGCAGATTTCCTCCTCTAGATTCCCATGTAAGAAAGCATTCTTCACATCAAATTGTTGCAAGTGCCAATTAAAGTTAGCAGCGAAGGATAAAAAAATTATGACTGTATCCATCTTAGCAACAAGAACAAATGTTTCTTAATAGTCTATCCTGTGACTTTGAGTGTATCCTTTAGCCACTAATCTTCCTTTATACCTCTTAAGTGTACCATCTGCATTATACCCACTTGTATCTCACTGACTTTTTTTTTTTTTTTAGGTAAGTCCACCACCTCCCATGTCTGGTTCCTTTCTAAAGCCTGCATTTCAACATTCATAGCATTTCTCCAATGTTCACAAGCTAAAACCTCAGATAGTGTTTTGGAAATCGACACACTGTTTAAGCTCATGAGAAAGTTCTTATGAGATGATGAACATTTTTCAAATGACACAAAATGCGAGAGTGGATATAACGGGGTTTTTGTACATTCCCTAATTCCTTTCCTAATAGCAATAGGCAAATCAATATCAGATACAGGTTCAGCTGGTAAAGAAGGATTAGAAACGGTTACCTCATTTCCAAAGTTAAGAGTCTGATTCTTGGACTTGCACTGGTTTAAGATTTAGATTCTTCATCCTTGAATATACCTAAGAGAACCGTAGATTATCAACTGTCTCACCGCCTCTGGTCATGAGTTGAGGTTGATCTTGACAAAGAAGTTGGTTCTAAGAAGTTATTGACTCAGATCGTGTTTGAGAAGGTAGAGGCAAATTAAGAAGGAAAAAATCTCTATCCTTATCTTCCAAAAATATTGTCTCTCCCGAAAGATAAGGTGTGGGAAAATAGGACTTGTGCTCAACAAAGGTGACATCTGCAGAGACAAAGGTCTTTTTGGTAAGAGGATGATAGAATTTGTAACCCTTTTGTGTTGAAGAATACCCCACAAAAATACACTTTATTGCTTTGGAGTCCACTTTTCCTCTATTTTGACTGTGAATATGAACAAATGACACAACCAAAAATTTTAGGTACAAGATGATTTATAATATGAAGATAAGAGTAAAACTGAGAGAGTGTTTCCATAAAACTTTTGAATCCCAAAACTCTGGATGGTAATATATTTATGATATGTGTAGCTGTAAGAACGACTTCTGTTATTACTGGTTGGAAAACTTACACGTCTATGTTTTGTGAGTTCACAAACATCACAATGAAAATTCACCCTATCTGGCCCTTTGAATGACGAAGGAAACATAAGTTTGAGAACTCCAAAGGACAGATGTCCAAGTCTTCGATAGTAAAGCCATATTTGATCTTTATTAGCATGAGAATGTTCAGAAAAAAATGATAGAGGTGATTTGCATTTGTTGACACTCAAGGTTTCAAGTACTTCAAGGTAGTACAATCCATCCTTTTCCTTAACACATCCAATCATCATCCCCGAACCCTAGTCCTAAAATACACAATGAGTTGGAAAAAAAAAAATTATTTTGCAGTCCAAGTCATGGGAGAGTTTATTAATAGACGCAAGATTAGTGGATAGTTTTGGAACATGGAGTACATTCTTAAGAATAAAATTGGAACTAATCTTGACATCTCAATACCTGCTACAGTGGTTAGTGAACCATCTGCAGTAGCTATTTTTCTATGGCTGGGGTAGGGGTTATATATACTAAAGCTATGGGAAGAATGTGTCATATGATCTGTTGCTCCTGAGTTAATAATCCAAGAATTCATAAATATACTATTTGAGGCATGTAAACCATGTAAAAGTGGAAATTTACCTAAATGTGCCAATGAACAGATACCTGGGGATTTAGAGCTTTCAAGGGTTACGAATAGGCCTTGTAACTTCTCAATATCTCCTATGCTGAGCTCATTCTTTCCTTGATCTTTTTTTTCTTTGTTGAGTGGCTGTTAGGTTTGTTTGCCCCTATCCCTTGTTTCTTTGTCGTCCTCCTTTGTATCCCCAATCTTTGCGTAATGTAGAAGGCTTTCCATGTAGTTTCCAGCATTTCTCCTTGGTATGCCCTGTTTTCTTACAATAAGTACACCACAAGCTTTCTCGAGAGTGGTCATGGCTGTCACCACTCATTGTTTTAGATAATTCAGCCTCGGCTATTTGTTTCATTTGTTCATAGGGCTGAGCTATCAGTGATCTAGGGTTCAAGCATTACTGGCCACTTGACGCACATCCCGCGATTTACCTCCTCCACGATACTCCAGGACAGGGGCGGTGGGGGCCCCTAAGGTCAGGGTATGACCTTTATGATGGAAATTACTTCATTCAAAGAGGGCACCTTTTCTTTGCCTAAAATCTGAATCCTAACCTAATCAAATTTCGAGTTAAAGCCAGCCAAAAATTCATATATACGAACTTGCTCAATAAAATTCTTCAGTGTTGCTGCATCCTTATTACATTTCATCTCTATGCATCGGTAACGATCTGGCTCCTACCACAGACTTTTAAGGTGATTAGCATATTCCGCAACTGATCTGTTTTCTTGCTTGGTGGAGGTTGTCTTCATTTTCAGATCATAGATTTGAGCAGCATCCCGAACTTTAGAATAGGTTTGTCTAATTGACTCCCAAACATCCGTTGCAGTGGGTAAGAACATGCAAGTATCACTGATTTCTGGTAACATTGAATTCCACAACCATGCCATGATCATAGAATCCTCTTCATCCCATGCATCAAAATTCGGATGACCCGGTTTTGGCCTTGATGCCGTAAGATGACTTATCTTACCCTTACCTTTCAAAAAGATTCGAATAAGTTGGGACCATTTTAAGTAATTTTTTCCATTTAACCGATATGCAGCTTGAATCTGCTATAATTCCCCGGTCTGAACAACAAACTGCGTGACAGTGTCTTTTGTCTCCAACATATTAATAAAGTATCAACTAATTACCGTGTCTTGTAACCTTGACCACAAATTTGGAGCGCAATTGCAATCAGAGGAACTCTCATGAATCACGAGGACAGACGAAATAAAAATTCCAGTCATGGAAAGAATTGCGGCTTTAGGAACAAAAAGAATCGCGACCTTCTTTTGTTCTGATCGACAGTGAGCAACGATGCAAAAGGCCACCACGAACTGTCGCCTAAGGTTTTGCCCAACCACAAAACAGAAGACCAATGATCGATTGCGAAGAAAGAAAATACCTTTCTATTGTAATCGACAAGTGATGTTCGACGAGAGACGAATGACCAAAATCGTCGAACGGCTGTTGAGCACCAGACGACCAAAATTGTTGAATGACCAGGAGCAAATATTGAGCACTAGTGGCGACGAGCGAGAAAAAACGACTATTGAGCACCAGATAACTAGAATCAATGAAGATAGCTAGTGGTGGCTAGGGCTTTGGCAATGCGAGCCCACACAGGTCGACAATCGGCAACCACGAAGAATCAATCGATTGACCATAATGAATAACCAATCAAACAGCAAAGGTGATTCCACATAGATCGACGATCGGCAATGAAGGCCTAATCAATCGACAATGCTTCCAAAGGCTCTAAATTTGTCAACAATTAAGGCTGAACCAAAGGATAAAAAATGTCCGGCAATGAAGGCCGGGCAAACAAAAAAAATCCCTATTACCATTGGTCTACACCAAGGCTCAGCATTAAGCCCATATTTGTTTGCCCT
>JAVXUM010000004.1:797090-814630 GCA_035590655.1 Pouteria glomerata
TTAACGGAGGATATGGCCCTCAATAGATTTGATTGGCGTCGTCAAATCCATATAACTGACCCCACCTAGTGGGAAAAGGCTTGGTTTGGTTTGGTTTGGTTTGGTTTTATTTACAGATATTTTCCAACACTGGGAAATGCAATGCGAACAATAACGAGCATCTATAAGCACACATCTGTCTATATATGAAGCAACAATAATTACAAACAATTCACTCAACACAACAGTTTCAAGCAATGTACTTAATCCAGCTTCTTTCTTGCATAGTTTCTAAGTCCAGAGAATATCAAGGACTGACCACAATAACAACTAACACAGCAAAAGTATATCACAATAATAATTAATCATGAATCATGAGAAGAATATCAGCCTATACCGACTACTAGAAAATTACATAACGTATGCAATGAATGTTCATGTCATAGCATCAAGTATAATAAAGACAATGAAAAGCACTCAGGAAAAGCAATCATCTAAGAAGAAGGCACCTTTATTGCAAAGAGGTCCCCTGTTGTTCTCTTTTTCGCTAAAAAGACACGGCCAAATGCTCCACGACTAATTGGTTTTATGATTATAAAGTCTTTTATAGATGTTCGATCCTTGGCAGAATGTGTAGGGCTGGTTCTCAAGCTACGTACAACATCATCTTCCAAAGGTGCATCTTCATCAATAACTGTACTAGTTATATCAACTTTCTCATCATCGACCATCTCACAAAGCTGTAGATATTTCTCCCTACAGAATCAAATATACATTACTTTACTTCCAATATTAGTCCAAAGTAATACCTTAAAATTAATTGCAAGGTTGTTTGGTACTCAAAAGATTTTGGAAGAAATGAAAATCTTGAAAGGGAAAAGGATATGACCCGAAATAAATTCATGCCCCACATTTGGTTGTTTAGGAAAACAATTACACAAAGTTTACCTTTGATTTTTTGGAGTGAAATTAAAGCAAAGAAACATAGAATTCTCACAGAAGCCACATTTCTACCCTGTTTTAAGTCATGCTTCTTTTCCCATCAAACTATTCATGGCAACCAAACAAGGAAATTAGCTCCGTTTCTATTTCTTTTCCTCCACCCCTTGCTTCGAAGAACAAACAAACGTCTTAAGAAAAAGATAAAAAGCATGATCAAATTAATGATATACTAACCGAATCAGCTTTTCTATGCGTGCTCCAAAAGTCTCTACAGTAAGTGCATCCAACTTTCTTCTGTCAATAACTACCCTCAAGTCCTCAAGACAAGAGAGCAAGTATGACAAAGAGCGATCATCATCCAAAGGTGTATTTGCCACACATCGAGCAATATCGGCAAGTTCATTCATCTACATCATCAATAAGGAGTTGTAAAAGCTTGAGAGCAGCAATAGAAAGAAGTGAATACAAAAAGGAACTCATAATTGTGGACCAGTAAGCAGTGTACAAATTAAAGACATGCTAAAATGGTCATATATATTAAAAGGGAAGAATAATAAAATCCAGTATCACAAATATCTTTCATATCGAAAGATGAATAAATCCATTATTTAGTTCTGTATTTATTACATATACTCAATTAGATATATACTTCAATCCATACAATGAAATTTTTCAAAGTGATGAGTACATGAAAGTTCAGGATTTTAGAATGGCATAGGCCAGATATAACAATAACTTGAAATTTTGACCTCAACAATTCAAAATGTAGCTGCAATGCATCATATTCTATTCTAAGATAGCTGACAAATATGGAAACCAGTAAATTCAGATACATGATTATACAGGTTATATCCACACTGGAAAACACATGAATTTTCCCTTTCATGGGAAAAGAGCCACAAAAAAAATAAAATAATAAATACATAAATAAAACACATAACTACAGAGAATCACACAACTGGGAATCAAATGTTTTGAACACACCACACCACATTTCCAATCCAGTAGAAAGATATGAAAAAACAGTGAGCACAACATCTACCATGGATGATTGGTGGTCTTCTATAAGGTATGTCTGATGTTGCAAGAAAGGATCATAATGAAATGAAGACGTGAGAACAATGGTAATTGAGAGAGAGGGACTCATTCTAAAAAGCACAGGCACTTCTAATAATATGTGGTTTCTGTGTCAGGGATCAACCTTGTCGATCACTCATCTAAATGTGTCCTGTAATTTTTTAATTTTTTTAAAAACCAAACACTTGGCAGGTACATGCGTTCACTTGAAGACATACATGAAGCACATCATAATTTTAAAGAAATAACTTGGAATTAAATAATAAAATGAAAAAATATGAATTTATATTTATGAATCTGAGTTTCTTTATTTAGGGTCACTTCCGTTAAAACTTTTTGCATACACTGGTGATCCATATGGGAGGCTCCACAGACAAATTAACTAACAATGACTGAGAGAGAAGTGATTTTTGGAACCCTGACTCTGGGGGGCATAGACAACAAGGATTTACGAGTTCAAGACAACATCTGCCTTTTGGAAATTCCTGTATCTTATACTTTTAAGGTTAGCATATCTCTTTTAAAGAATACAGTAAGAATACATTCTGCATATCTCTTTATAGGAATTTCTGTGTCAAATGTATGTATTTCATATCTACGTCTGATTTCCGCATTTATACCACAGAGGACAAGTGAGAGAAAGGTAGAAGTTGAAAGTTGTAACAGAGACATTCATTTGCAACTGACTTTAGTTTGTAAAATAAAGGAATGTAGATGTGCAATTGCCAAATAAGACTGGTGAAAAAGAAGAGGATTGACCAATATCAGACATAAAACTACCTGCGGAAGATCATCATGTTCAGAGTAGGCACCCTTCCCTGCCAACAGCAAGTCTATTTGGCTGGTCCTTGGTGTCAGCAATGGAGACCTTGGAGTCAAGCTACCTGCGGATGATGTTGTCATTCCTTGATCAGACTTTGGACCAAATCGTGTTTTACATGACATGGACGGTAAACCCTTGAGGTCATCCATGAAAACAGAATTATCAACTTCGGGGAAACAATCAAGCATGTCCTCAGAGCCCCTGCGGGACCAGTCACTGAGTTTAGGAGACAGAAGATCAGATTCTTCAGTAACACTAGAGTTTGATACTTTAGCAGCGTCCGGGCTCCCTACATGTTGAAAATCTTTCTGTGGAATAGACTCAATCAGCTTCTCAAGGGTTTCAGCAATTCTGACGAGGCGCTCATTAACACTTAGACCCTTCTGATCACATCGATCAGCAATAGCACAAATTCTTGAATGGTCTTCCACATGCAAAGTTGGAACCTCTTCCTCACATATACGACAAATTATTGAACTCTCATCAGACGTATTGGGCTGATCACCCCAGTAACCCCAAGAGGCTTTATGCTGGTGCTTGGAAGGAATTGAAGAGTGTGCATGAGAATCTTTAGCAGGAGGAAGCTCAGGAGGCTTAACAGTACAAAAGTCCATATCTGAAATTCCCGTCCTGTTGTTTAAAATCTTTGATTCCACCTTAATATCATGCCTCTCCTCTTTCACAGGAGTAACTTCTTTCACTCCTTTTCCAGAAGGAGAAGGGAGCTTTTTCCACGAAGACATCCGACCCCTATTTGTAGGAGAGTCCAAATTTTTTGTTGTATCAGCAGCAGGCCGAGAGAGAGAATTTCCAGAAGGTGTAACGTGGTCTCTCTTCCAATCTAAACCATGTTGCTCCTGACTATAAAATTTCCTTGTTGAGGGTGCTTTCGAGGCCTGAGGAACACTGGCACTTTCCCCATCCCCTGCCATGCCAGGAGGAAAAGCAGGTTGCAGAGATTGACGAGGCTGAAAAACATTTTCATCCTCAGAAAATCCACTTTCCTTGTGGAACTGCAACAATCTCGTGCACCTGGTGAGAATGAAAAGCATACGAGTATGTAGCTGCTTCAGTGTACCCGGGGGAAGCTCCTGACGCCGATCGTCCAATTCTTGTACTATGCCTTCACACTGAAGCCAAAATTCCCCAGGTGATGTCATGGCACAGCTCCGGGCCAAAACAAGTAAATCTTCAATAGTTTCTTGCCATTCAGGATGACTTTCCACATTCTTCTCCAGAATTCCTACCAGATCTGCTGCAAATACATGCAGATCAGAGTCAACTTCTTCCTTTGCTTTGTCAAATTTTGCCCGTATCATAACCAAAACCTCCTGTACAAGTCATCAAAGTGATTATGAAAAATGGGACTAACAAGAGTGCAATATCAGCAGCCAAGAAACATAATTGACTACAGAAGTAGATTACCTCCAAGTTGTTTAAGCCACGACGCTTCCAAAATGGGAAAGGTCGTACACCTTTGGAATTCAATTCATGGGAGAAACTTTTGACATCAGCAGGCAACCTCTTTCTGGGTGCACTTGTGATACGGAGTATAGCTTGAAAGCGGGGAGACTCAGACTCTTTGGGGTTTTCACAATCATATGATGTCTAGTAAAGTAAAGATTCAAATTTTCATCCACACTACAACAAATGAAAAAATATAAAAACTGCCAGCAATTTATAACAAAGTCGATGCATTGTCAGCAGCAAAGAAAATCTTTTTACCTTGATCTCAGGAGTACAAAGATCTGAACTTCTCAAGCCTCCAGAATGGCCCCAAGAAGAATTGCTTGGCCCTGGACATAATTCAAGAAATCAGCAAATAAAGCTCTCTTGCAACAATCATAAGAGTTGAGAAAGAAGTGTTTCAGAAATATCCGAAAAAAAAAAGGGAATAAGAAGAAAGGTAAATGGTTCATAATGAAGAAGAAGCCCACATTTTTTCAATTCTACATGAAGCAACCAATTTATGACTAAAAACGTGTTTGAACCAACCACACATGCAGAGCATATACTTTGCATGCCTTCACTGTGCCAATAAAATTAAAATTATTCTAAAATTCTACTGGTCATACTTAATAAGAAAAGTATAGATACAATCATGGGATACTATTTCTACCAACATGACAATGTTTAGAAAATTATTTAATGTTGTGATGTTTGGAGATTGATTGTTAGTCTTCCAAGAGAGTTGCATCTGTTGGTTCGCCTGAGGAGGGCTGTTAGTCTTGTTCTTTGCTTATTTATTACATCAGATTGCATGTGAGTTTAAGTATGCTTGATTTTGAGTTAGTCTTGTTCTCCCTGACTTTTTCTCTTCCTTGCTTATTTCTTCTTCTCCTTGGCTTATTTACTTTCCCTTTACTTAATTTCTTACCTATTCTACATTAAATTTGGTCAAGCTAAATTCCTATTACCATCAAACCAGAAATCTCAACCTAAAACCCTCAATCACTATTAATTAGACCTACCAAAGTATTAGAAACCTTATTTTACTGCCTCCGCAAAACTACACCAATGTGACCACCAACATCAAAAATTGTCAACTGACCACCAAATCGCATGACTAGACTCAAGCGAACATGGCCACCACTCCTCGACGACAAGGCAATTGTTGTCATCATCATTAGCTCCAAATCCCAACAGACAATCACTATTAGCCCTCGAAGTTCACCTTCCAATCATTGAGCACTCCAAAGAACCCTCCCCTGGAGCCTCAACCGATACCACGAGTCCCACCAACCAAACCGAGAAGCCCCCTACCATCTCACGTGTCACCGCCATCATAGTCGCACATTGGATCTATTTGCTCCTGCAACGAGTTTCTCAGTCACATGTGAGAGCGACCCTTCTTCATTCACCATCAATCAACCACCATAAAACTCGTCTCCTTCCAGTTCCTTTCAGGAAAGCAACCAAACTTCAGCATCTGCAATTTTCTAGTTTAGGTATGTTGGCATTGCCTAACACTTTTTTAGCGTGAAAAATGAGCCCCTAGGCCAATCTCAACCCATTCAAGGCCTAGCTAGTAAAATTACAATTTTGCCGCTAGGCCCAAATACTGATGTTTAGGTCCTCGAGAGATCACAATTATTCCTATGAGTGATCTGCGTCATAAGGTCTTCACGGGCGTGTAGTAACCCCAAGAAGAAACAATGGTGACCTCTAGTTTTGGAAGAAGTAACCCTAAACAGAAACAGTGGTAACTTCTAGATTTAGGTGTAGTAACCCAAAGAATAAAGGGCAGAAATTTCTAGTTTCAACATGTTGAGATAGATAAACCCTTTTTAGAGCGAAATAAGAACCCCTAGGCCAGTCTTGTGATTCTTCAAGACACTTGAAGCAAGCTTCAATACACTTGTGCATTTTCTATGAACAATGTGCATTCAATTTCTTCCCTGTCACTTGGGTATACATATTGTGCCTTTAATAGTGCTCATTTTTTTCTGTGTTGTGCCCCTAAAACCACCCACAATTTGTTTCCTTTTGACCCACGAGAAACCTTTGGCCAATAATTGCATCTCTTCACCAATTATTGCTAGCCAAGTTATTGTCAATTAATCTTCGTCCACAATCTTAATTTGTGAGCTGACGGAAGCTTGGCCTTTAGGATTTGGACATTGTATTAAAATTTTTAAATCTCAGCTTAGTTGTTGCTTCAATTTGCATTTTTACTAATCCCTGAAATAGGGAGAAAAAAAAAAGAAAGGAATTTGATTTCATCCACACACACTGATTTTCTGTGTGTGAAAATTCATCTCAATCACATTGTGTTACATAGTATCAAAGCATGAATAGTTTGTGTGTGTGTGATTGAGCAAAACAGTAAGTCACTGTTCATCAGCCTTGTTCAACATCAATGTCAAAGCAAGGTTCGTCGTCACATTCAAAGCAAAGATCATCAACGCTTTGTTGGTTCAGCTCGCTACAGTGCCTTGTACGATCGTTGAAGGGAGGCAATCACTGTCGAAGGAGCACTATCACCAAAGAAGACCACACACGCCTCCTCCAAGACTACGCATGGGCCTCACGTGCCGACACTGAAGCTACGATTGGTAGCACGTGCCTTAACGTTTGATCTCCAGCTTTCTTTGCCAATTATTCTCCATATTCCAACGACCCTACCAGTGTGATTAGTTCGGCGATCGAACTACTTTTATTTGATCCCTCTCTTTGCCTATCACTGTTCATTTGCCGATTAACTCTATCATTGTTCAAGCTATTGTTGTTGATGCTGAGACACCTTTTGACCAGAAGATAATGGGTGGTTCTGTTCCTATGCCACAACAACTGACAACCCAAAAGTTGAACAGAACGAAATACATTCAATGGTCCAAAGCCATTAAGATTACGTTAACTGGGTACAGTAAACAGAAGCATTTAACTAAATATACACCTCTTAAAGATGATCCTAAGTTTAATATTTGGGTCCAAAAAGATGCTCACCTTGTCAGTTTGTTATGGAATTCTATGGAGCCTAATATCGCTGACATGTGTACTCATGTTACACATGTATGGATATACAAGCGATCTCACTTGGATGTATAACCTATCATTGAAATTCTTTCAGCTCTAGCAGTTCGTCAGTTACTAAGTACTTTGCTTCTCTTAAGCATGTCCATGAGGAATTGAACTCTTTGCAACCATTATCCTCAGATATCAACGTTATGCAAAAATAAAGAGAACAAATGGTGGTGCTTCATTTTCTTGCTGGCTTAGATTCTGAATTTTAGCCAGTCAAAGCCCAGATTCTTGGTGGATCCACTCTTCCCTCGTTTGCAAAAACTTATTCCAGGGTTATGAGAGTTACGTCTAACGAATCATCCACCACTTCAGATTTTACACGTTCTACCCTCATCAATCAGACTTCCTTAGACCATAAAAGCCCAAGTTATCCACCCCCGTCTTAGACTGATGAACGTGGTCGTGAAGGTCGTGGTCATGGTCATGGAGGCCGTGGTATCAGACCCAAAGCACTAATTGTGGCCATGTTGGACACATTAAAGGAAATTACCGGGATCTCCATGGGAAGCCAGCCCACATGGTTCATGCCGTTTCATCTGATACTCCTTCCTCACATAAGCTTAGTACAGGTGAATCATCAACTGTGACTCTCTCAAGAGAAGAATATGCCAAATTTCTCTAGTATCAGACGGCTCATCAAGCATCTCTTCCAACAATTTCTTTAACCCACTGAGGTAATCCCACTACTTGTGCGTCCCCCTCTTCACATACATCTTAGGTTATTGATTCTGACGCTTCAGACCATATGTCTGGTACCCCTTCACCGTTTTCTAATATTCAGTACTCTCCCATCTCTAATGTCACTAGAGCTAATGATTCATCCAATCTAGTAAAGGGTGTCAATAAAATTTGTCCATATTCTAATTTGCCCTTGTCTTTAGTGTTATATGTTCCATCCTTATCTTTCAATCTTTCGTCTACCAGTAAACTCACTGGACAATTAAATTGCTTAATGACTTTCTTTCCTGATTCTATGATTATTTAGGAATTAAAGACAAGGAAAAAGATTGGAGAAGAGCATGAAACTTAGAGACTCTACTACCTCGTTGGTTCATCTGCTTCTTCATCTATCACTTGTTTTACAACAGCCTCTTCGCTTGAAATTTATTGTCGTTTGGATCAGCAATCTTTTGAAAGGTTGAAATTTATGGTTCCAATTTTGAGTCAACTACGTTCCTTAGATTGCCAGTCTTTTCAGTTAGGAAAGCATTACTGTACTTCCTTCAGTCCTAGAGTCAATAACAAGTCTTTGAGTCCTTTTCATTTAGTTCACTCTAATGTATAGGGACCTAGTCGACTTATGTCAAAGTTGGGGTCTAAGTATTTTGCTACATTTATTGACGATTCTTCAAGACTTACATGGGTTTATTTAATAAAAGATCATTCTGAATTATTATCTATCTTTCAATCCTTTTGTTTTGAAATAAAAACTCAATTTGACATGTCTATTAAGATTCTTCATAGTGATAATGTCAAAAAATACTTTTCTTCTAAGCCTTTCACTGTTTTTATGATATCTCTTGGCATGCATCATTAGTCATCTTGTCCTCACACTCCACAACAAAATGGAGTTGCTAACAGGAAGAATTTACATTTGGTTGAAACAACTCATTGTTTGGTGTTTCACATAAAAGTTCCAAAAACCATTTGCGGGGATGTTATTCTCACAATATGTTTGTTAATCAATAGAATGCCATCTTATATTCTGAAGGATTGTTCCCCTTACTCTGTGTTGTTTCCCCAAACACCGTTGTTTCCTCTTCCTCCACAAATTTTTAGGCATGTTGCATTTGTCCATCAACTTGGAGGTGGGACTGATAAGCCTAACCATCATGCCCTTAAATGTGTCTTTTGGGATATTACAGGTGCAAAAAGGATATCGATGTTACAGTCCTCTCAATCAATATTTCATATGCGCTGATGTTTCGTTCTTTGAAAATACCCTCTTCTTTTCTGATGATTCTTCTATTTCTGATGTAAATGAGAGTCTCCCTTTACCTTTATTTTATCCCTTTCAACTTTCTCGTCCTAATCCGCAAATCTATACCAAACAACGAACGGTTACAATCTCTCCCTGATGCTTCAAGCACTCCATCTTCTCCTATCCTGTCTTTGGATCCTGCTTCCAAGCCAGAGTTTTGTGATCTTGATCTTCCAGTTGCTCTTCGAAAAGATAGACAAGCTTATGCTTCCCATCCTGTATCTAACTTTGTTTCCTATCAAGCTTTCTCTCCTTCATATTATGCCTTTGTTTCTTTCTTGTCTACTATTTCTATTCCTAACTCTGTGTCTGAAGCACTATCTCATTCTAAATGGTGTAATGCCATGAAGAAGAAATGTTAACCCTTCGAGCCAATGATACATGGGATTTGATTAATCTTTTTCCTGAAAAGTAAGTAGTTGGTCATCAAGGGATGTATAATGTCAAAGTTCATCTTGATGCTTAACAAGACTTATTGTCAAGGAATACACTCAAGTCTATGGTCTTGATTTTTTTCATAACATTTCTCTCCTGTAAGATCACATTAGTGCGTCTTTTCATTTCTCTTGCAGCCACTTTTCACTAGTCTCTTCATCAACTTGATGTTAAAAGTACTTTCCTCCATGGCGACCTTACCGAAGAGGTGTATATGAAGCAACCCCCTGGCCTTGTTGCTCAGGGAGAGTTTGGACTAGTCTACAAATTCAAAAAAGTATTGCATGGCCTAAAACAATCACCTCGCGCATGATTTGGCAGGTCTAATGACGCGGTGACAGAATTTGGTTTGAAACATTGTGGTGTTGATCATTTTATTTTCTATCGTCATTCTCATCAGGGAAAGATATGGTTGCTGGTTTATATGCACAATATTATAATCACAGGTTATGACACACAACGAATTCATGATCTGAAGATATTTCTTCAAACTAAGTTCAACACCAAGGATTTGGGTTCACTAAATTATTTCTTGGGCATTGAGATTAAAAGATCACATGTGGGAATTGTTTTTTCTCAGATAAAATATGTTCTTGATCTACTGTCTGAAACCAAAATGTTAGAGCCAAACCAATTGATACCAATGGATCCTAATACAAAACTTCGAGCATATATGGGAGAACTTTTGAAAGATCTTAGTCGATATCGCAGATTAGTTGGGAAGCTTAATTATCTGATAGCCGCACGGCCAGATATCTTGTTTACTATAAGTGTAGTGAGCCAATTTCTTGATGCACCTCGATCCAATCATTGGGATGCAATTATTTATATTCTGAGATATCTAAAAGATATCTAATAGGTGCACCAAAATGTGGTTTGTTGTATCGAGATAATGGTCATACACTTGTTGAATGTTATACAAATGCAAATTGGGTTGGTTCACCAACAGATAGACGATCCACTACTGGGTACTGTATCTTTGTGAGAAAAAACCCAGTGTCATGGAACAGTAAAAAATAAACAGTAGTGGCAAGATCAAGTGCAAAATCAGAATATAGGGATATGGCATGCACTTTCTGTGAATTGGTCCAAATACGTCATAGGTTGACAGAATTGGGGATTCTTGGATCCCAGCCCATGGACTTATTTTCTGCTGTCCACATTGCTTCTAAACCTGTGTTTCATGAGCGAACTAAACATATTGACGTTAATTGTCACTTTGTCAAAAAACAAATTCCACAAAATGTCATCAAAACAAGTCATGTGAAATCTGAAAATTAGTTAGCTGATTTGTTCACTAAATCTTTAGGAGGAGCTAAAGTGAGACATATTTGTAACAAGCTCGAAACATATGATATATATGCTCCACGATGAAGGGAGTATTAATATAGCATTAATATATGTAGTATGTTAATTATGTACATAATTAAAGAGATTTTATATAGACACTTGGTAGAATGGTCACCGATGTTAGTTATACCGTCACCCTCTTCCATGTATATAAATCCACAAACACACACACACACACACACACTGATTTTCTATGTGAGAAAATTATCCCAATCATATTGTCCTACAGTCACCACTAGTCCAACATTAGTAACATGGACCCTGACGAGGTAAATACATTAAGTTTATCGACTTAACAGATGGCTCAAATGGTTTCCTCTCAACGAGAACTGCAAAATCAATTAACGGCTCTCCAAGTCAATATTGTTGCAAATTAGCAAGAAAACAAGAACTTAGCTATTAGGCTCGGACCCTTGAGAGAACCCACACCCATCAGGTGCAGAAAATTTTGACGCAACCAACAATTTGAACCACTAAGCTTGGAGAGGTAGTCAATTATATACCAAAGACATGACCATGGATTTAGGGCTTATGATAGTGATCGTAGTTATTACAGACATAATGACAAGGCTCCTAATTGTCACAAGTATCGACTTTTTAAGAGCATCAAATTAGAAACCCCCACTTTTGATGGTCGCTTAGATCCTCCTATCCTTATCCAATGGATTAAAGACACAGACCAGTTATATAAGAGTATGGTGTATCTGAGAACAATATGGTTGAATTTGCTAGTATGAAGGTGACCAATAATGCTCAACTTTATTAGGAAAGTGTCAAAGATCTCCTTGCAAGGGGCCATGTGTCTCCTATTAAAACCTAGGATGAGATGAAGCATGGCCATCAAGAGAAATAACTATCTCAATTTTGCAAAATCAATCTATATGACTAGTGGAATAACCTTAGGCAGGGAACTAATATGTGGTTTCAGTATGTCACTCGATTTGATGAGCTTTGGATGAAATGCAATATCATAATATTGCAGATGAGGCCATGAAGTTGAAATATATAGATGGGGCCTACAAGGTAATCTTCGATGAAAGTTAGCCTATAGGCGTGTCACTATTCTAGACAATGCTTACACCCTAATTTAGGACAACGAAATAGTCACTAAAATTCCCAACGGATCGAGCTGACATAGCCTTCCATCGTCTAACCAAGTGTTATCCTTGAACACTAAATTAGTGACAAGACCCCATCCTAATGTCTAACCTGTGATCGATTACCGAGGCAAGAAAACATCATCTAACAGTCTTAGAGATTCCTCTCGCAGGTAGCGTTTTAATTGTTGGGGCCACTTTAACTATAAGGGCTATGCTCACATATTAGCAAATTGGCACCCAATAAAACTTATTATTGATGAAATTATGGGAGCAGCTGATGTAAACCATCTAGAGGAGCAAGTTTATGAGGCTATACTCGAAGATTCTGGGGATCTCGATGATGTCAATGACACCCCTATTGGATGCATTCATACGGCCTCCCCCACACTAGATTTTGGCCATCCAATATTCACCAAATGGGAGTAATGCATTGCATGCTTACATAGCCTAAAGAGGCTAATGAGTCTTTATGCCATCTTTCATACATATATCAAAATCAATGGAAAAGCTCGTAAGATCATCATAAAGAGGGGCAGCTGCATCAATGCATTTTTTTCCAGCATAATGTCTCGACTTAGACGCCAATTTCTCACCCTAGCCCCTGCAATATATCTGGGTTAGATACCTCTTCTACAGTGGTAAAGGAATGTTGTCTACTGTCCATTAAGCTCCTGGAGTATCGGGAAAACACCAGGTGTGATATTATTCCTATGGATGTAAGGCATGTCCTTTTGAATAGACCATAGTTTTTTTTATTTAGATGTAACAATTTGTCGGAGAGCAAATTCATGCTCCTTTGTGTTCGCTGGAAAGAAGGTTCATCTCAGTCTGCCTCCTCCAAAACCTGTTGTTCCACACAAAGAAAATCAAGTGGTAGAGAAAAAGGAGAAACATATCAATAGCCCTAAAGAGTTATTTAATAGAATAGTCCGTTGTGTTTGTTGTGGTCATTAAGGAAGTTTCTTTAGACCCCTTCGATTTTTTTTTTTTAAACGAATACAAATAACATACCTAAAAACTACAGCTTCTGAAAAAAATAAATAAATAAATAAATTTTGATTTAAAAAAAAAAAAGCTAAAGCAAAAATTTGTAACCAAACTCAGCCTTAACCAGTGTTTCTGAAGAGGCATGTCAGGTGCTTTAGGAGCTATGATGTTTTCCTTGGGGACATCCCAAATCAGCTCCCACAGTGAGTGACATCCAACACGCCTTAGACGTTGTCCTAAGATCATCCCTTTCAAATTTGCCACATTATCGAATAAATCCTTCCAAGCATGTCAAACTCCAACAGCAAGTAGGAGAGCCCCTCCACAAGGGGTTTGTTCATGAGAGCTTGAGTCCTCATGCAATCTTAGCTCTTTTAACCCCTAAAAAAAATGGGACTCGGAGAATGTGTGTTAATTGTAAAACCATGAATAAAATCACTATTAAGTATCGTTTTTCCATCCCGAGATTTGATAATATGTTAGACGTGATGGCAAAAGCCTCAGTGTTTTCTAAAATCAACTTAAAGAGCGGGTACCATAAGCTTAGAATTCAGCCAAGTGATGAGCAAAAGGTATCATTCAAAACAAGGATGGTCTCTATGAGTGGTTGATCATGTCATTTGGACTCTAATGCCCATAACACTTTCATACCCTTCAACCTTTCATGGGTAGTTTCTTAGTGGTCTATTTTGATGAGATTATTGTATACAATAAGACTAGGGATAATCATTCTGATAGGGTTGCCTTTCTAGCTTCAATTACTTCCTCTGAGGGAGTCTCTATTAATCATCCAAAAGTTCAAACAATTGTAAATTGGTCTAAACCTCGATCTGCCAATGAAGTCAGGAGTTTTCACGGTTTAGACACCTTCTACTATCGCTTCATTAAGGGTTTCAACACAATCATGGCTCCTATAACTAAGTGCATAAAGAAAGAAGAATTTCACTAGACAAAGGAAGCCATTACAGCTTTCGAGATTGTTAGGAAAAGGATGACAAAAGCGCTACTTATGCATCTCCTTGATTTTTCGGAAGTTATAGGATAGAACATGATGCATCAGGCTTTTACGCATTTGTGAAATCCTTTGTCAGGAACGCCACCCTATTGCCTATTTTAGTGAGAATTTCAGTGACTCAAAGCAAATAACTCTACCTATGATAAGAAGTTCTACGCAATTATGCAAGCCCAACGCCGTTGGCGCTATCATTTGCTACCCTAGTAGTTTATTCTTTAATCCGACCACGAAGCATCCTTCATTACCCCAATTCCCTACAAAAAGCTTAATTATAAACATGGTCGCTGGATTTAATAGTCGTAAGTTTATACTTTTGTCCTACAACATCGAAAAAAAAAGGGTTGAGAACCAACTAGTTGATGCTATGAAGAGACGTATCTCCTTGTTATCTGTTATGACTTATGAGCATCAAAGTTGTAGGATTTTTGAAAGGCTTAAAAGAAGAATATGAGTCTTGCCCAAACTTTAAGGAGATTTTTTTAGAGTTGCTCTGTGGTTAGCTAGAGTTCAAAATGGTTACCTCTTTCGAGCAAACAAACTCTATATCCCTAGGTCTTCTATCCATGCCTTAATCGTTTGGAAGACTTGTGCTAGAAGACTCTCCGGACATTTTGGGCTTAACAAAACTATTGAGAAGCTTTAGCAATGTAGCTAAGATAGTCAACCACTATCAAACTTGCCAGTTGGATAAACATAAAAAGTAGAATATTGGCCTTTACACTCCATGTCCCCAATTGTCCTTAGCCAGCTGTCAACATGGATTTTGTCTTAGGACTTCCTTGCACCCCTAAAGAGTATGATTCCACATTTGTGGATGTGGACCGTTGTTTTAAAATGGCTCACTTCATTCCTTGTAGTAAGACTTCTAATGATTCTAAAGTTGCTAAGTTGTACTTTGAAGAGATTGTCAAATTGTATGGTCCTTCTAAGGCTACTATGTCTGATAGTGATGTTTGTTTTACTAGCCATTTTTGGAGAATCTTTTGGAATTGTGGGTACCCCGGCTGCGGGAAAACGACCTTTGATAAACGGTCATGCCTTTTCCCACGTAACATGACTGCCGCACCATTCTGAATAACAAAACCTAACTTTCCTGCCGGAAATACACTTGCCGCAGGACCATCACACCTCCTTGTACTTGGAACAAAATTCAAGGATCCTTAACGACTTACTTAACTTGCGAGATCCATGGGGATTTAGTGGATTGGATACTGGAACCAAAATTTGTTGGACTTTTCAACCAATCTAGAGAGAGAAAATCATTATTGGGCAACCCTTGCCCTCCTCTAGGTACGATGATCCAAGGTTAATGCATGCACCATGTATTAAATGCCTTACGTTCCCACCAACTATTCTCCTATAAATACATAACTTATCTCTCCGAAAAAAGGTTGTTGTTCGTTCAATCACTTCAGTCTACCTCTCTCTCTGTATTCTGGATTGCTCCGGTTCCCATTCCACCGGATTCCGACGACCCTGTCGCTGTTCGATACTCAGCATAATTTCCGGAAACTACCCTCACACCCCAAACAGGAACTAAGTTGATACTAAAATGAAATTCTCCATTGCATACCATCTGCAAACTAATGCTCAAACAGAGGTCATCAATCCTATTCTTGGAAACTTGTTGCGATGTCTAGTCCAAGAGAATCTTTGGAATTGAGATATGATCCTCTCCATAGCCCAACTTGCCTATACTAGTTCCACAATAGGTCTTTAGGGATGAGCCCATTTGAGGTAGTGCATGACTATCAAGTTAGGAAACCTTCGGACCTTATTCCATGTCTCCATATTTACAAAAGGCAATCATGCCCAATTGCAAACAAATTTAACAAGTTTTTCCACATTATGTTTTTAAATCACCCCCAATTTCACTACGTGTCAATCCAAAACTGGAGCACAGTTGCAGATCCTCACTTTTGGTCAAACACAATTCTGGCAGTAGACGAAAAACTGCAGTCAATAGCCTGGTCATGGATTGCAGGTGTGCACCATCCTCATCTGTTTATCATTTTATTCTTTCATTCTGAAGAATTAACTCACAAACTACATTCTGAAACATGTGTTATGGATCAAGCCCATCCTCGTCTTAGTTCAGCAAGTTAGTTGAAATTAAACAGTAGAAGTGGAGAAAAGCAACACTCTCAAGATTGTGGTATTTTAGTGTGCTGTTTATATATACGTATGTCATAATTACATACACGTGCATGGATAAAAATGTTTTTGCGCGCCCCAGTACTGGGGATGTTTTTAAGGGAACCGTACCAGCTTCAGAAGAAGATTCAACATTCTGGAGCCTAGACCGGGCCTGGACATGAGGACTCTGATCTCTAGATGGCCCACTCTCCGTCGACATGCTGTCTGAATTGCTGCCGTTGTCAACCCAACCCCCAAAACTAACATTTTCCCCAGAACCACCCATCCTTTTCTGACTCTGACTCTGACTCTGACTCTGACTGGCCCGCTCCTCCTTCCCCAAACCGGAAGACCCCGAAGATGATGAACACCCATCACCACCAAGCTTGGAAAGATTACTAGCACCAAGTGTAGAACCTTTATCTCCCCGAAACCCAAAAAAACTCTCCTGCGGCAGAGGCCCTGACCTCGTCTTAATCCGATTCAACCCCAACGACGACGCCAGAATGGGTGAAACCGACGCCGGAACTTCCTTGACCTCCGGCGCCCCTTTCCGCGACTTCAAGCCCGGATTTCCAGGCCCTGAACTCGACGGTTCAGTGGCCGAACCCGTAGTTGACTTAGACGCCGGAGTTCGAGTCTGAGATTGCGGCTGAGTCTCTTTGGCCTTGGAATCCTTCTTCTTCAGTGACGATGGTTGTTGCTGTTGCTTGAGACCATCCTTCACTTGAGTTTGACGACACGAGGAAGCACCGAACCCGCTGACACTACCACCGATCTGTGGATCGTCTTTGGTGGATTTGACCTTCTTCTTCTCAGATCTGATGGGGGAGTTGGAACCGAGCAATCGAGGGCTATTCGATCCATCTGGGCTCGAAGTATCGGACTTCTTGGAAGAGAAGAACCTGCCTTTGAACACCATGTTTGCACAACTCCTCTAGGGTTTGGAAATTTGTTAGCAGCCCCGGCCACAACGCAGGGCTGCCCCAACTACAACATGAATTGAAATGAATGAATGACCAAGTGTACGGGTTTTCTAGAGAGAGAAGCCGTTCTCCTTCTGTCCTCAATGTGTATATATGTACGTATAGTTGTGTTAATTTTGAACAGGAGACGATGAATTGAATTTGGTTGGTTTTGGGTAGAAACGGAGTTGAGGAACAGGTGACTGGCTTGCGTTGGTAACGGGGA
>JAVXUM010000004.1:816149-828129 GCA_035590655.1 Pouteria glomerata
TAATTTTTAGAGATTTTTAGAGTTTTTCATTATTTTTCAGTATTTTTTGTAGTTCCAAACGAAGCCTTTGCTTATCTCTAAATATTCTCCTACCATTCAAAATGTTTTCATCACTTGCACATAAAAATCACATGTCCCACACGTATGATTCTTGGATCCAAATGGTGTGATAAAATTTACTTATGAAAAATGGTATGAATGTTTTATTTTGACTAAGTTAATTAAATTTAATTTACTAATAAACTTATGAAGTACTTATATTCAAATTCTCTTTTCGTTTGTTTTATGTATTTCCTTTCATCAAATTTTTAATTGAAATCAAGATTCAAATCCTACCTTACCCATCATTCAACACAAGATCTCTAAATCAGTGTTTGGAGTGGTAAAAAATAAAAAAATAAATAAAAAAATATAATCTAAGTTGATTTTAGATATTTGATATTTGGTGTTTATAATATAATTTTTTAAAGAAAAATAGTGATACTTTTGGACTTTTGTGATAAAAAGTAAGATAGAGAAACCGTGTGAACAATTTTTTGAATCCGTTCCCATAGATTTATGTCAAAATTTTTTTACTTTTGCACGATAATATCAAAACAGTTAGAATAAATTTTCAAATCTATTCTAACGGATTCAAAAAAAATTAGTACAAAATAATAACAATGATACTTGTTTGAAAGATTTGGACTTGAAAGGTATGATTGTCAAAATAAATTTATGCAACCGATTAACCTCTTTTTGGATTTTTTGTTTTCTTAGCGAAATATTAAAATTTTTTAAATACAATAAAAGTCAGAATGTGTAATGAAGAGTTTTACTGATTTATAGAGATTATTGAAAATTTATTTTATTTTTATTTTCTTCGTTGGTACTCCAAACGGTGCCTAAAAAGAATTTAAAATTGTGCTTACGTTTATGGATTAAAAATTAAAAAAATTATGTACCATTTAATATACGTGTTTTAAGTCTATTTTTCATTTTGCGTTTCTACAAATAAGAAAAACACCATTGTTAAACTAAATCTGTTTTCAAAATCTATTTTAAAAATAAAAAAATGAATTTACACATTAAATTTAAAATAACAAAAAATCATTTTGAGCATTTTTAACCTAAGATAAAAAAAATTTCAAGACACAAAAAATAAAAAATATTAAACTAAATATGGTTTTTGCTTTTTGTGTTTTAAAATTTTCAAATCATAAAACACAAAACAAAAAATAAAAAACAAAAATACAAACCTAATACCACCCTAACGTCTACAAATAATTACTCAATCCTAACAAATTTCCATTATAAATTTGAATAGTTTAACATACTTAATTATAATCAATTTGAAATCACTACAAAAAAAAAAATAATTACTTAAAATTCTCCATAGTAATAATTTCAACGTTTTAAGAAGTAAATACATCACTACTTACATCTAGCATTATATAAATAAATTAAAATTAACTCTCTAATATTTTAATAGAGTTTATTCATAAATTAATTAAATTAAAATCTCTAATCACCCAAACAGAGCCTAAATACTTTTGGGTTTCATTTGAAGTCTCCAAAATAATTCCGACTTAGAAGAATTATAAATTAAATAAAACGTTACTGTCCAAATTATACAGTCTAAGTCGAAACAACTTAGTTTCAACAACAATAATAATAATAAGCTAAGAAAACAGGTTACAACACCCAGTTTTAATAGCCTTAGTGTTCAGAATTCTCAATCCACAAATCTGGGTTTGAAGACGGGCCAATCTTTTCTTTCCGAGAGATGCTGCAGTCCTTATTTGGAACAACCACGCAGGCCTAATGCTAATATGCAAGTCCCCGCCGCTAATATATATATATATGTACATACATATATATGGAAGAAAAAAAAAAAAAGTAACATTGTTTATCACGTATAAAGCCCAGAATAATTCATGCCAATGACTTTAGTCCATATCTTACAGATCTACAGAGAAGAAAAAGTAATTGCACAGAATCTAATATGACATTACATTCAGCAGTTTAGGGACCAATTCTGCACAGATATAAATTTGTACCGTGCCATATGCCTCAACACATTCGAGTGTCCGGACATGACCATTTCCTCTGCAGTAAATAAATGAACAAGAAAAAAAAAATAATGATTATCATATCAACCTTTACTTCCACGACCAAGATCCCATTCTCTGAATCTGACACATTACGTTCACTTGCGATGTAAAGGGCATTTCTTGTTTCCTTGCCCAAGACCTCTCAACTCATTGACGTATGCCCAAAACAACAAAGATCACTCTCTGGGTAATTTTAAAGACCAAACCAGACGGACACAACGTTCTGCAGTATACGACTTACCATTTGTGGATGGGTATGGCGATAAAAAGCTTGGCTTTCAGAATGCTACCAGTTAATTCGCTGCAGGGGCAACATGGTCATTTGGTAGCTGTGGCAGGATGACATCTCCTGCTGCAGCGACAGCATGTCTTCGTTGTCGCTCTCGGAGGTACAGTACAGTTAGTAGGCAGAGAAAAAGTGTGAGTATTGTTGCATTTCCTTCCTCCATGATCACATTTTCTACCCATGCTTCCAATTTTGGATAGACTTCAGGCAGTGAATCAATCATATCAACCTAGAATCAAATCCAACATTGTTGTCCTCGGTGATAAGCATAACTGATAAATAAGGCTGGCTTCATGCGTTACTTTCCTTTATGACATTACAATATTAAGCCCAAGATGCAAAGTGTAAGACAATGTAGAGATGCTAACATTAGACACCACATGAGAACGCGACCTGAACATGGAGTTGCTAAGAGAACACGAACTCAACATGACACGAATAGTTAACTCACGATTGACACAATTTGATTTGATTTTGAAGTAAATTAATTTAATAACACATATATTAAATTTTAAGATATTTGAGTAAACATAAACTAGTACGAATTATAAACCCGAACATGAAACGATTGCCCACCCCTAAAAGAATCCATACGGTTCATGAGGTTTGAATCCATAAATTTGATTGAGAGGATAGGACAATGGGGCAAAAATAATACCATGGCCTAACAGATTGGATTGGGGCCCTTTTAGTTATCCATCTCAATAGTTATCCATCTCAAGCAGGCAAGAAGCAATTTTTTTCCCAGCAACAACTAGTCACCGGGGTTAGCCACCAGTCAATGGAGGAGATATCAAAAAGAATAACTAGCCACCTACAAATCGGGCTACAACCCCTCCCTGGCCCATACTGTCATACTCTCAACAAAAGACAAAAAAGAGTCCAAGTCTGGATCTATACAACCCACCCATCCTCCAACTAAACAAACAAGACAAAAAAAAAAAAAAAAAAGGCTATCAAACCTACAAAGCAACGTCTCAGCCGGGTATTCTTTTGTTCATTTCTTTCCTTATTAACCAAAAAAGAGGAAAAAGAGTTACATTCCAAGTCATTATCTTTGGATAACTCAACTTCTTACCCTACAAAAAACTCAAATAAGTTTGTAAATCTTTTGGAAACACTATTCAATGGGTATGTTGGAAGGTGGATTGGCAACAACTCTTCACCTGGAAACAGGAAACTAGAACTAGCAAATTGTGTGGGAAATATGAAATCAGCAAGGTAATTTTTGACATTTGTACAAAGCAATTTTGACAAACCAAAAAGACATCATATTTATTTCAACAATTTATGATGTATCACATATTTATGCCACTTTTGAAATATTTTTGAAGAAGATAAACAGGTATAGTAGACAAAGAAACTTACCAAGTAACTATTCGCATAGTTCTTTCGTATCCACAAGCTAGTAAGAGCCAGTGTAACAGGCAACTTTGCAGCAGGATCAATCTCTAGTGCCTGATCATAGTAACGCTTGGCAAGATGAAGATCAAAGGGAAGACCTTGACCATGTTCGTGCATGTATCCAAGGTTGAACATGGCTTGTGCATTGGACTGGGATTTAGCATGCATGTAAGCCTCTGCAGCACGGTCATAATCTCTCTCAGTTCCCTGAACATTGAAGGAAAATAAAAGCCACATAAAACTTCTGAGTGAGAAAAATTACATCTTAATAAATCCTGGATGAGAAGCATTCAAAATTTAATTCCTTTTAGAGAGACATACCCGGCCGTAGTAATATGCATCCCCAATCAACAAAGCAGCATGTTCATTACCCTGCTCAGAAGCTTGCCACCACAATGAATGTGCACGTTGATGCCTTTCTGCATCGGTACAAAAACCTGATTCTCCTATACACATACTATGTTCCCCATATTTGTCTAGGATCCATGCAGCATTACTTTGGGCCACCTCATAGCCTAACTCTGCCATCCTCAAGTACAAGAAGAATGCCTTGCCCACATCGCCTTTCAAGTATGATTCTAGTGCCCATCTGGACAATGAGCTCCACGGTCCCCGTTCTGCAACTAGCTTGTAGAACGCACTTGCCTAAGGCAAAGCAGGACATGATCAAGAACAGGTGCATGGATGTGTATCCATATTAGTACTATTCAAAAAAAAAAAAAGAACAAAACAAAAAAGAATAAAAAGAATCACATGTTAAACCGCACGCAAGCATGCATTATGACCCAAAAGAGAGACAAAGCAAAGCCAAATACAGAACTGTTAAATCACTAAGAAACTTTTTAGTGACTTTCTATACTTAACCAGAGCTTAAGACACTAGCCAAGTTTAAAAGTAAAATCCTGCTCTTATTTTGTTAACCCATTCATGTATATATTTATTTATTTATACTTCCTACATAGTCAACCCAACAAAATTTTAGTCCCAAACTAGCCAACTCAACAAAGTCTTATGCTTGGTTTGGGAAGTAAAAAAACTAGCTCTTTAATAGCTGGCTAGTAGCTAGCTACTAAAAAACTTACTTTTTTTGTGTTTGGAAAGGAAAAAAAATTAGCTTTTTAGTGGCTAGCTTTTTAACTTTTTGTTAATTTGATAATTTTGCCTTTTAATGTTTAAAAGAAATATAAAATATAAGAGAGTAACTTTGGATATTTTAGAAAACAACAAAAAACTAGCAGCTGGTCGCTGGAGCTACCAGCTACCATTGCCAAACGGAGCCTTAGTCCCAAACTAATTGGAATCAGCTACATTAATTCCTTTTTCTCTATTCATTTTCTGGCAAGGGCTGCGTTTTCTATAAGATTAGTAGAAACTAAACAGGTCAACCTTAAGAATGTGAAAAATGGTCCAAACTTGGCCCAGCTCAAGTTAATGAAAAAGTGCATTTTTTTTAAAATTTATATATTTATATAATATTTTATAGTTATTTAATACAAACCTACTTATTTTTATATTTTTAAAATTATAAAAAATACAGTTTAAAAATAAATGGGTGTAAGTGGGTGGGTTTGAGATTCAAACTCCTACTTACTCTAAAATCACATGACATTAAAGTGTACATCTAAAATTCTGACTTATGATTAACCCCAAACCTAATTTCATTTACCCACAATATCATCTGCGAATAATACAAACCAAAGGACGTTGTTTTGAATATGCTTAGTAAGCCCGTCCATAACCAAAGTACAAAGTTAGGGGCTTAAAGTGAATCTTTGGTGCAAACCAATTGTAATTGGAAAATTATTTTTATAACCACCAACAATTCTTACACTAACAATTGCTTCATCATACATGTCCTTGATCACTTTAATATATTTCATAACTAATCCTTTCTTTTCCAACGTCTACCATAAAATTTCTCTTCAAACCCTATCATATGCTTTCTCTAAAACAATAAAAACCATGCAAAGCTTTTTATTCCTCTTTGTATAGTTTTTCATAATATTCTTAATAGAAAAATAACTTCCATAGCTGATCTACCAGACATAAAACAAAATTGATTATTTGATATTTTATCACACGTTTTAATCTTACCCCAGTCACTCCCTCCCAAAGTTTCACAGCATGACTCGACATTTTAATACCCAATAGTTGTTCTACTTTTGGATGTCCCCTTTATTCTTATAGATGAATACTTTTCCTCCTAGTTAGGGATGTTATTGGTATGCAAGATCCTATTAAACAATTTTGTCAACCAAGTTATCCCATCATCCCCTAGGCACTTCCAATCATCAATTGAAATACCATCTAAACCTCTAGCGTTTTCTACCTTCATCTTTTTCATAGCCTCATTTATTACCACAAATCTAGCCCTATGTATAAAACTTCAATTTCTGCTCTTGATGAGGCTACTAAGGTTTTCCAAATTCTTCTCATTACAACTATTCAATAACCTCTCCATCTTTCCTTAAAACCCCCTTATTTTACCAAAATACTTTGGTTCTCATCTTTTATACACTTAAGCCTAATACAAGTAGTTACTTTTCCTTTCTCATATTCTAGCCAAGTGTAGATATTTCTTCTCATCTATTGTCTCTAACTTGTTATTTTATATCTACCTTCTCTAATCAGCCTTTCAGCTTTTTTTCTTAGCAAATTTGCACCCTTCGTATACACCACTGTCCTTACTCTTAGGCAAATTCCTATAATACTATCTCTCTTACTTTAATTGCCACTTGTAACTCTTCGGTCCACAACCAAGTTTCTTTTGAGGATTACCTTTTTCCTTTAGATTTGCTTAATATCTCCACAGCCACTCCTTAAATAGACATAGTGATTTTATTCCACATGATATTTGCGCCATCATGTTAATTCCATTTTTCTTCCTCAAGCATTTTATATTTAAAAGCTAATTATTTTTCTCCTTTTAGGTTCCACCACTTAGTTCTTGAAAGTTTGTTTCCTCTATCCCTTCTCATCCACTTCTAATACACACAACTAATACCACTAATCAATGCTGTGCAGTTACACTCACTCGGTGTTACCTTACAATCTTTACCTAAAGCATGATCAAGTTTCAAGTAAGGAAAAAATCTGTTTGACTACTATTATATCCACTTTTAAAGGTTATTATCCATTTTCTTAAAACAAGTATTTGCTATTACTAAGTTGTGCTGTAAAAAACTCTAAACATGATTTACTTGCTTCATTTCTATCTCCAAATCCATAACCTCAGCGCACCATCTCAAAACTTCTGCAGTTTATTCCCACATACCCATTCAAATCTCATCATACAATGAATTTTTCTCCATTCAGTATCTTTTAAAAAGTCATTTTGTAGCTCCATCTAGTGCTAAACGTCTACTGGAAACGTAAGAACTAATAACGTCTATCGTCTCTTCATCTAATACAAGTTTAACAGACATTCTTCTGAACTAGCTTCTTTACCCCTACCTGTCCATCACAACCAAGCATTGGACTGTTGCTTCGAGAGAACACCCTATTACCCATTTTTCACTATAGTCGTGATCCGACACAACACATTTCCAGCAAAATTTTCATTTGGATTCATGTTCATAAAAAATGACCGTGCTTTACAATAGTTGCATCTGGGAGTGGACTCAGTTGATTGTTGGAGATTTGTCAAAAGGAAGCATGAGGAAGGCAAGAAAAATGAAAGGATAATGTGTAGAGCCACTAAATGAAGTCATCAAAACTTTCTGTTATCACATGAATAACTTTGACTAAAGCAAATTCTTTTCTTCGTTGGAACCTAGTATGGATGTCCATTGAGAACAATCAAGCAAGCACATATAAAATATGTCAAATCAAATATAATATAAAAAGACCGTAAACTAATTTGATAACACAAGCAAAAGATTTCGAAGCCAAATCAGTTACTTGAATGAACCAAAAGGTTACCTCATCCAATCGTTATTCAGGGATGATTGGGAGGGAAGAGGGAAGGGAAGAGAGAGAGAGGGGGGGGGGGGGACAGCAACAACAAATAAAGTAGGGAAATGCAAGTTAAGACTAAGTAGTGCAGGTTTAAGGTACTAAAAGCATACCAAATAAACAAAAACAAAATAATAATAATAATAACATGATCATTTTATTTACCCAAAAAAAAAAAAACATGATCATTTCAGATTACCGCAGGGAGGTTCTTCTTGAGCCCAACACCAGTATGAAACATCTTTGCCAACTGATAAAATGCCTTTGGTTGACCTGCATTAGCAGCCAATATAAAGTATTGGCATGCTTGCTTCACATCCCTATTTACTCCGATGCCTTTGAGATACATCACTCCCAGATTGTAATTCCCACCAGGTTCCTCATTCTCTGCAGCCTTCTCGAAGTATTCTTTTGCCTGTAATGAAAACTAATCAGCAGGTTTGCCTCCTGGAATTAACATCGAAAAACTTGAGGTATCTAGGCTGTGAAGGCAAGGAATGATCTTACAAATTCAATGAAAAATAAAAATCTGAAGCATTATTATTCTTAATCAAGCTCCTCCTAGGTCCAGTCAGTGCAACTATGTTCACAGAGAAATACCTCAAAGGTCACATGAAATGGCTAGCTGTCAGCAGCTGCCAAGGCCTGTGGTGGCAGGTCATGTAGCCCTGCCTAGCCATGGTATGCTAGCATACAAGGTGGATGAATGATGTACATAAACAATACTTGGTGGTGTGGCTTTGTGCACAGCAAACCATAGGTAGGCTTGCTTTGGCTTGGCCCTGTTGCACGTAGGCAGGCACATGCCTTTGGGCATTTCTTCAGCATAAGAAGCATGGACACTGACTTGGATACCAACACGACATAGATGCACCAACTTAGCAATTTTCAAAAAATGCAGGACATGACAAGGCGAAGACTAGGCAAAAAATATATATATCTTTTATATGTCTTAGATATTAGTACTTTATTTGAATACAATAGGAATAATGCAATATAACACTAAATAAAATTAAAAAACATGTATTTTATAGTTGAAAACCAACAAAGCAGCCACATAGTGATTACATTCCCTCCAAAATGATAATAACTATATTCTATAACTTAAAATTCAACAAAAAAAGTCACATAACAATATCCTTTCAATATTTCATCCAAAATGAAACCAAACAAATTATCTTTAACAAAACATTGTTCAATGAATCCATAAACCAAAATGTCATTACATTTCATCAAATCATTAAAATATAAAACAACATGGGGCTTTTTAACTTTTACTTTATTCACCAATCAAGCCTACTTAAAAACTTTCACATATTATAAAAAGAACCCCGTGTCCAAAATGAGCCCATGACGTGTCTGAAATGTGTCCAAACAAAAAGAAATAATAAATAATCCAACACTCTAAAAGATAAGTAAGACATGTCCAAGGTGAGTCTGATGAATGCAACAGGAACAGCAAAAGTTGTACTCAATCAATAAAGAATTAGAAAGCTAACACAAAGTCTATAATTAGAGCCATGCCAAACTGCGTAAATATATGTGCATGCAAAAGGAACAACAATGAACTTACTTTGGTGTAGTTCTTCTTGTCAACTCCATAACCCTTAACATATAGATACCCTATCCCATTATATGCAGAATAAAGTTGCTGCCTGGATGCAAGTGTAAGCCACTCAAATGCCTTAGTGTAATTTCTTTCAACTCCAGCTCCTCTCGCATATATCTCCCCAAGAAGTTCCATGGACCTTGGTTCGCCTTTCTCCACAGCCTTCAAAAACCATGCCAATGCCTTGCCATGGTCACGCCTCACCCCTCTCAACCCAAAGTAGTAAAATACCCCAATTTTGTACATGGCTAAAGCATTTCCTTTCTGTGCCTGGTATTCCAAGATTTGGAAATCCTCATCTTCCTCCCCCCGAGACTTCCTTAAGGCTTCCTTGTTCTCCTCTGCTCCATTGTGAATCCTGATTGGCTCAATCACAGGTGTGTCCTTTGAAATCAGGAAACTATTCACAGCTACTTCTGCTAATTCAGCATATAGCTTGACTGCTTTATCATGCATCTGCAAGTAATCAAAACAATAACATTTACCAAACTGGAAAATTGATGAACCAAAAATTACAAATTCCCATAATTATAATAGCTACAGATTTCACTCATCAAATGTATTAGCTATGGCTTTCACGCATCAAATATTCATGCAATGATTTAACAAAGCAAAAAGAACTTGTATAACTACATGATAGAAAGGGAAACAAAACACATAAAAAGTACACTATTTTTCAATATTTGGATTTCTGCAATCACAACTAACGTAGCTTAGTCAACAGGTTAGGCAAGGATTTTTTACCCTTTTTGTGTGTGTTTGTGTGTGTTTTGTGGACTTGTGGGGTAAAAGAAAAGTGACAAGAAAATAAAACTACTAATTCGTGTTTTTTATATAATTGACCAACTAAGAAATAAAATTTTTGACAAATATATATTTATTTTCTTATCATTTTTCTAATTCAACTTAAAATGAAATAAACTTGACTTTCTCATTTTATTTTGCCATTTTCCTTCATTTTTTCTTCCCATCCATAAATCCATGTTCCAAATGTACCATTCACGTCCTCATTTGTCATTCCTTCATTGGTGGAGTGTAGAATCGAAAGCTAAAGGAGGGATTCATTTGTTATTCCCTCATTGGTGCAAATGGTCCTACTATACTACTAAAAATTTGTTCCCATTTCCATAGCCGATAACCTAGTTGGCTAGTAGAAATATTTAGTCTGGATTATTTTCATTTTTTAACCAAAATTGTAAGAAAACATATTCAGAAATACTTGTTCATCTCATATTCCTCAGTCCCCTCAGCAACCATATGAAAACGGATTTCTGCATCAGGAACAAGAAAGGATTTATAAAGCTAGACATTTCATAGAAGGGACCAAAAAGAAAATAGTGGAGCCAGCAATTCCCTACACCATAAAACCACTTTTTAAGACCCATCCTTTTTTATGCTAATTGTGGGGGCATTCAATGACAAATTTCAGAATCTAGGGTTCATATATTGGAAAATTTTAAAGCTTTCACTAATCTCCAGAAACAAGGTTTTTACCATTTTGTTAAAAATAGTATTCCCCATCAACAGGAAGGCAAATTGTTTCCAACGATTTTGATAAAAAATAAAATAAAAAATATTTCCATTAGTACAACAACTAGAACTTTTTCAACAATTCAGATCCAGATACCACTACACCAGCAAATGTATTATTTTATGTAATTGCTAAGGCAAGAGTTCCGCATACATGAAAATGAAGAAAATCCCCAAAATCCTACAATAGGCATCTTATTATCTGTCAAAGTAAGAAACGAATTCAACAAGATATCACGGAGAACAAAAGTGAAATTACATCTTGTCGAGCATAAGTGTAAGCCAGAGCCATCTTGGACTGCATGTTTCCCCCGTTGGATGCAAAGTAATGGTACATAAACGCCTTAGCTTTGTTCCGTTGCCTGGTCATCCCCATATTGTACAGAAACCCCAGCGCGGACTGCGCGTGGGGATATCCCCCAGACGCAGCCGCCTCGATCTCGGAGGCGGCCCCTTCCATCACTCTCGCGCTGCCGGAACTCATGGCTGCCACCATATTCGTCACGCCGGCGTAGTACAGTGCCTCGTCTCCAGCCGCATGGTTTGCCGCCGGCGCGGATTCTTGGTCGAAGATAGGGCGCCACGAACCAGGATCGAGCTCCGCCTCGGGCTTCGCATCGGAGTCTCCAAACTCATCCCAGTCAGCGGCGGCGGAGTCTCCGTCGCCGATATGAGAGGCCTGAGCGTCCTCGAAGTCGTCTTGGGAGAGGACGAGAACGGAAATTCGGGCGGTGGCGAAGAGTGGGAGGAGGAGGCAGGAGATCAAGAGAAGGTAGACCAAGCTCTGGGTGCGACGCAGCATTTCTCCCTCTGTGTTTGTGTTCTTTTGTGATTCTTGAAAATTCTATTACTTCGTAATATCTCCGTTTGTGTTGGACGAGGGAACAGACTTCAGTTTCACCGTTGATGGGTGGGTTTTGGTCGCCACGTCAAGCGACGACTCTTCCGCCAATAGGAGCACGCCGTGTCAAATTTATGCTCCATTTAAGGGTTTAGGAGAGAAAATTCAAAAAAAATATATTATATAAAAGAAAACAGAAAAAGAAAAAAAAGGAGAGAGAGAGAGTCCTTGTAATATTATTTTTATTAATAAGTTTATAAAAA